>NEEE01002088.1:63351-82088 GCA_002278615.1 Pogonus chalceus
TATAGTATATCTTGAATTGAAATATATAAAGGTGAACGTTTATAAAATATTAATTTGAATAAAACAAATATTCGTACATTTGAAAATGTATGAAAAGTTGAATAGGCACGAAGAAAATCTTCCATAACGTAGAAGACATATATAATAAAATATCTTTCATGTCAGCTTTTGTGCTGGAGTCGCGACACGACGACATCGTCTAAAGACGCACGTAAAGCAATTCTAAACTAATATAGATAAGAAGTTACGATTATAAACCTTTAGTTGTTGGGGCGTGTGACGCAAGCTTCATAAACCATGTGTCGACAGGTAATATCCTCAAATTTCATTGTGTTTAATGTCAAGCAGCAAACAGCTATGCGATGCAATCTAAGCATTGACGAGCTGTTATGTTTCAAGCACAAAGTGAAATTAGTACGCGAATATCAACGGCAAGATTACGCGTTTCCGTCAAATATTGTGTTTTATAAAGAACGGGACTCTTTGAATGTTCTGATTGTTTATTTTTACAGGAATATTATTTACTAGCAAACTTCTGACATACTTATTAAATATAAATGTAAAGTTATATTATACAAAGTTTATTAAAACTTAATAAATATATTAAAAAGAATAAAGTAAAATAAGCGTATGAATATGCAATAAAGTTCGAATTAACAAATTTTGTATTAATATTTATTGCTTTACAAGAAGTCAATCTTACCTTATATTTTATTGCAAAATTATTTATTTATTTTAAGATCAATAAGAACAGGACAAGTATTTTCGGTTAAACAAATTTAAATGAAATGTTTATATTAAAATTTAAATTGAATTAAATTTTTATATTCTTATGACTAAATACTTCTACTTAATTATATGTATGAAATATATTTAGTTCTAACATAAGAATAATTAATAAATTTAGTGATGCTTTGATTCTGAGAATGTAAATAATATTTTTAAGCATTTTACTCTCGAGATTTATATAAAACTTTTCTCGTATTCATCAGTAACAATTAATGAAATAAATTTGAAATTAGATTTTATATCATTTTTGAATTAAAATCAATATATTTTGGTAAATTGTTATATTGCTATGAAGACAACTTTCTTCATGTAATATAAATATCGAATAAGTGCTTTAAATTTCATTTTTATTTTAAAGATCAGTTAAAACTTTTATCAAATAATCCTGTTAACAAAAACACAAATTGAATTTAGCCATATTCAAAGTGAAATACATGTCACTGAGAGAGTGTAAATACATATGTAAGTATAAAACAAAAATTTTAAAGAAAAGATCTGTTTTATTTAATAATGAAATCCTTCAAATTAATTCAAGTATTCAGTTATATTTTACTGAAAAAGTTAAGTACTTCTTTAAGGAATAAAATGATATTTTATGTATCAAAAACTAAGTACAAAAAGTCGCTTTTATACTTGGTCATGAAAATAATTATTTATTTTTTAAAATTGCTTTATTTCACTCAAAGTTTCTTACTTTAAAAATTATTTCTCAAAAATATGTAACCCATTTAATTCATTCCAATTGAATTAAATGCTATAAATATGTTTATATTTCAAATTTTTTCAATATCTTTTCTATCAAACTTACAGACTTTGTTTGATATTATTTGCTTTATGCGATTCAAAATTGCGTAAAACATATTCATATTGAACAATTACTTCCCGTGCATTGAGTAATGAATTTAATTCTAAGCTAGAAATGCGAAATATTAAAGACAAAAATACTTGAGTAGATACTTTAAATTTATTGTTAGATTATAAATATGATATTTTTAATAGTTATTTTCTTCGAGTTCATTTTAAATTGAAAGTTTTCATGAAGTATAAATCGTTTTAAATGAACTTATTATATAATGTTAGTAAAATAAGAAACATAAATATTTAACACATATAAAGTATGTATAAAATATAAGTACAGGTTATGAAAAGTTTTATGTAATAATAATAATAGGTTATTAGAACGGTAGAAGGTAATAAAAGTGGCAAATATTATTTAAAAAGGAAATGGAATTTCCCGTTTATTAATACCGGAAAGAGTTCTCACAATTACAGGCAACAGTAAAATGTGGCAACATGGATTTTCATTGTAGGCACAACAACGTGTACGAACAACAAACTGCCGATTGTTTGTTACAGATAAAGGATTATTCACAATGCAATAATCTTAACTCTAGCACACATCAACACATATTTCTAATTACGAAACATTAATACCATGTAAACATGCAACATAAAAACAATATAGCTACAGACAGAAACAGAACAGAGCAAAATATGTTCAAATGCTAATATTATTGCCAGGTCGTGACAACGTTGAAACATTTTTGGCTGCATGCTGAAAATATTTCTCTCTGCTTCGCCTTATTTAATTACGACAGAGCTAGATGGGAAGTAATGAAATTATAGTGGCCAGCTGATGAATGACTGTGGTTTCGCTATGTTGCTTTGCTACTCTTCTACTATTGCAGTGTTTCTCAAAATTTCATTTTTACTACACACTAAAATATATGTGCTTTCTGACTGCGTTTTTCAAATATTTTTATATTACCATGATGCTTAAAATATTTCCATTATAATTGTTCATAACAAAATTATAATAAATAAATATTTAGAAGTCAAAAGGAAAAGAATTCATAATAAATTCAGAAAAACTTTTATTAAAAAACTTGTCTTAAAAGAAAAATCTCAAAGTAAATAAGTAAAAAATTTAATTAAAACAATTTATAGCAAGTTGCCGATAATACGTCTATTTTGTTTCATTTGTAACGCTTATATTTTTGTAAAAGAAAGATGAAACAGTTTCAATTTTATTTATTTTTTTCATGAGAAATTGTCGTTTTGTACTTTTTTCTTGTTTACATATTATAAGAAAGTTGTAAGAAAATTGCTAGTATAATAAAAGTTTATGCATTTTCTCAAGAAAGATCGTTAAAATACTTTGAAAACTCTTATAGACTAAATCGAAAAATCTGTATAAATTGTGCAGATCTCACGAGAAACACTATCTTCAGCATGGACTATTAGCAATTTTCATAGTTGGACAAGTTTCAGAACTCAATTCTTTATAATAGGAAAATAGTATAATACTCATTGTAAGGTAAAACGTACAACAAATTTACGTTTCGAACAGAACAGAACTAAAACGTTTGAGTACAACGCATTTAACACAAGAAACTAACAACAGAGTAAGAGGACTGGTTTGAGAATGGTCAACCGCAATGTTTGAACTTGCAGCGAACTTTGCAATATCTTATTTAGCAACTAAATTGCAAACTATATATCTCACTTACAACAAACAAAATTTGTTTATGTTTTATTGTAACTACTTAACAACAAACATTTCATTAATATGTATTTGAAAATAAAAATTTACCCATTTTTAGCTAATATTTTATAATATTTTTCAATTGTATTATTTATTTAAATCCAAAAATAAAGTTTTATTTGAATCTAATAGTCTTCTACAAACTTCTGAAGATTTAAAATAGGATTTCAGGATAAATACTTGTCAAAAAATTATCAATTTATAGTTNAATAAAGTTTTCTTAGAATCAAATAGTCTTTTACAAACTTCTGAAGATTTAAAATAGAATTTCAGGATAAATACTTGTCAAAAAATTATCAATTTATAGTTCTAATATTAAGTTAAAATAGTTTTAGATTTAATGAAAATATAAATTAATCTAAATTGCAAAAAATAAGCAAATCCTTATTTTTTTAATGTAATTTATAGAAGTAGAATTTAATCGAAAAAATTAAATTTTATATAATAGGTCTCAAAATGGTCAAAGAATAAAACATTCGAAAATCGTCTTTACAAAGAATTATATGGAAGGATTTCCATCTTAAACCCTACAAAATTCAGCTTGTGCAAGAATTAAAACCAACAAAGAATCTTTAACGATTAAATTTTGCGATTGAAATGTTTCCAAACTTCGGAAATACCTCGATCTTTTTTGGACACTTTGTATAATTCTAATATTTTATCTAATTAACTGAACACAAAGTATGCTTTAAATGCAAAACAAAATGTTAAATATTCATAAATTTGTATTTGCGAAATAAATTAATAAGATAATTAAAACTTTTTTTTGATATATTAAATATATTGTGTTAGTGTGATATTGATAAAATATTTAGATGCTATTTAATAGCCACCTTTGTTCTTTTTATTAATTTTCAAAGACGTATTTAAAATTAAATAATATTTTTTACTTCTTTTGTATGAAAGTACACAGAATTTAAAATTAAATATTCCTAATCCAAGAAAGTTGTTATATATTTTATCTAGTTCAGAGTCGGAGTTTAAAAAAATAATTATTCATGAAATCAAATCTAATAAAAAAATATAAAAAAAAAAACAACTTACGTTATGAAACCATTGCATCTTATGATTTTTCGGATTTGCCTGAACATTACATTCGAAATAAACATCATCACCTTCTTTGATATCATCAGGATTAAGAGTGCTTCCTAGATGTAATTTAACCTGTGGTGGATCTGAAACACAGAACAAAGAAACAAATTAAATAGGATTATATTCTATGAATATCAAATAAATTTGCAATTGAAGCCTATTAAAAGTAAAGTATTTTGCAAAACAACGTATTTATTTTTAGAAAATTTAATTAAGTTGTAAAATATATGCAATATTTCATGATAAAAAAGGTAATAATGTTTAATGAATAAACGGAAGTATATGTAATAAGGTAAGTTACATCAGTTTTATCTTTGTTATCATTAAATTTAACTGCTACTATTACCACACTCGAAAATGTTATAACTTAATAATGTCTCGCTTTGTTTTGTATAATATCTCCATATATTATAAAATGTTCATAAAGTTTTTGTAAATAGAATTATATGAATGTTGTAATATTTATTTATTTTTTTATGACATAAATTAAAAGTTTATATAAATCCCTTATTTTATATTTGCAATTTATTTATGAACCAAAATGATATTACGGATGATAAATTACAGTAAATGTAAATGCAATAAATATAAAAATCAATCGATATAAAACAAATTTCATAATTTTCTTTAATTATTATAGTATAACGTTTTCAATTTTTTTAATGGTTTTAAAATTAAATTTTAGAGCCAAAAAAAGAATAGTTGTATTGGCTTCAAACTATTTAAAAAAAAAATAATATTATGGCAAATATAAAACTATTCGATACAAGATTATTTACAAAACTCAAATTTCAAAAATCTACAAATATTTCAGTATTATATATTGCTTAACATTTCGTACGTATGAAAAAACAATTTATTAAATCCCAATTATTAACCTTCAATTAATGTTCATCATTTATTCAAAACCTTAAAACAAAATCAATTTAAACCATGACATATTTGTTTTTTCACGATAAATATACAATTTTATACCATTTTGGCTAATGTTTTTAAACTTCGGATTCAAAGTAAGTACAAATGAATCATTTAAATATATTTAAAGTATTTTTGATGTTCATTTTACGAAAAGATATATTATTTTGATTATTTATGTAGTAAACATTTAATATTAACTATAGTTTTAAGTTGATAAATGATATTATTCATATTTGTTATTAATGTTGATTGCATTGTCTTATTACANTTCAAGTACTCTTACCACAGGATAATCCATTACATTTTCGTAATTTAGTGTGAAAAAAATTTTAATAAAAGGTTGAATTGCCTATAAGTTTATTTTGAATAATTAAGGCTTTGTATTGAAAATAAAAGTTTCTGAATCTGATATTTATTCATAAACATCAGCATTAAAACAATCTTGGAATTTTAAAGTTTTACTTTGGCTTTAATATTTAGAATAAATTTGTTCTAGGGATGTTATGGAGCTTTGACTTCGATTCCGAGAAGTCGAAACATCCGATTGTTATTACACCTCCGGTTCCGACTTCGGCTCCGACACTTTAAAATCGGTGGTTTTAATCGGAGATCGAAGTATTGCGAATAGCGGCGGACGCGGTCAACTTTGATAAATTTACATCATAAACTCCAATAATAATAGATATCAACAAATGGTTTGCAGGGAGTTTTTTTCGGGAAAGCCAGGAAAGTTATAATAATAATTTTGAAAAACATATTTTAGTCTATAATATTGATTATCAAATAAAAATTTAAGTTTTCCTTATATTTTCTTTATTTAGATATATTTCTCGTGACAAAAAAATGTATATTATAAGAAATTATTGTTAAAAATTTGTATGGTAACCAAATGTGGAAATCAATAAAATATTTAAGAAAGAACCTTTATGAAGTTCGTGCAATAAACTTTTTCCTGCATAGTTGACCAGTTTTAAAATGAACATGTTTTACAATTTTTGTTTCATTTTACTATGATTCCCCCAAGATTTAAGAAATAGCCTCCGACTCGATTTCGGTTCCGATTCCGATAAACCATATTCAAAAACTCTGATTCCGTTTTCGGTTCCGATAAAACCACCTCCGTAACATCCCTAATTTGTACCATATATTTACAGTTATGTGTTTGTGAAATAAATGATTAAGTTAGAAAATAATACTCCTATGTTTAATATTGTATAAAAAGCTGAATATAAATAAATATATTAAAGTTGTAAAATATTAAAATATGGCTTTAATAGAGAATTTTTTTCTTTACAACAGTTAATATATCATTTGTCGCATAATGTGTGCTTAGACCCATGCATACAAGTTCAGTATATTTGTAAAATATACAATGCATGTATGTACATATATATACATAAATGATTAGATATGCACATGTGTTTATATACATGTGTGTATATATGTATAAGGCATTGCATATCGTGCCAGTAAACAGTGCATCACCAGGGAATATGCTAAATGAAATAATTACAGCCCTGCTTAACAGTACACGCCAAGTAATAGCGTTGTATTTTAAACTATGTTTTGCATTTACAATGACAACACTCCAAATATCAAATTACTAGATGTAGGTCGATTGTTATATTTCGGACAAATTATCTCTATAATTTATAGCCTTCTTTACTCAAAAATGCAATATTTATGACCTGAAAATTATTGAAAATTCAGATTTTCTTTATTTTTATTTATTTGAAAGTATAATCACTCGCAATTACGTTTAATATCTTATTTGCAATGTACAACTTTCAATGTTGGCGTTATTTTGGCTTTTTATTTTTATATGCAAATATGAAAATTTAAATTAACTTTAAATATGTTTAAGTATATTGTCATGGTACAAGATTCAACTATCGATTCCGTAAAATAATTTAATATATTAAGTTCAAATTATATATTAAAAACTTAGCTCTAGATTAATTTAATTAATCCTATTATCTCCAATTAATTCTGTTAAATTCACTAATTCAAACAATAGTTATTATAATTTAAATTAATTATGCAAATATTCTCAATTTTGGCTTATTTAGATTACTACATCAATTCAACTAACATATTGATTGTATTATTAATGCTGCTTAAATAATAGCTACATATACAATGAAATGTTTTTTATTTAATAGAAATGGCTTTGCACGTATGTACTGGTACATAAGTAATATTATATGATGCAAATATTTATATTTAATATTAGGTAATATTATTTTTATATTAAAAAAGAGACTCGCGTAAAAAAAGTGCCGGATATTAAGGAGGGGCTCCACCTTAAAAGTTTAAATAAATGTATTCCTTATACTGTTAGAAGTTTTATTGATATTCAAAGTCATTGAAAATTACAAGAAGAATTGGGGATGCCGTACAATACGTTAACTACAGTATCGAAAACTTTAAACGCTTTAATTTTTATCGCCAATATGTAAAACTGTTTTTTCTATCATGATGCATAGGTTTTTTTTTATATTTATTTTTTTATTTCTCGTTTAAGAAACAAATTTTTAGCTTTTTTTGTCACGAGAAAAAAAAATTTTTTACTACCGCCATTTTTGCAATTTTTTTTTAATTTTCAAAAAACCTTATGCTTCACGATAGGAAATCTAATATAATTTAAGGAAATCTAAACGATTTTGTTCTAACTGGTTTAAGGACCCATGTAAGTGTGAACATTTTTACTTCAAAGAATTTATTAAAATAACAAAAATACGTACAACAATATAGAACAAAACTCCAAATTATTTGATTGTTATTTAACACTTAAAAAAATTCCTAAATATCGCTGTTTTTTAGAGCTGTCAGGGTAGGGTCTTCCCTTAATGGACGCATATTTTTTTATTTTGTAAAATTACCTGTAACGAACATGGTCACAATATCTTCTCACTATATAAATTGAACCATATGGAAGTGTTAAAAGTACGTGGTGGTTATTCGTTACATTGTCATTGGCATTAATTGATTTTCTCTACCGTAAACAAACAAGTCCAAAAATAATAAGTTATAAAGATTTGCTCATAAAAGTGTTCGAATTTATAAGGAAAATATTTCATTTCATGGTATAACGCTTATACGTTTATATGAGAACATGTGATCGTTTATAATTCTTCCATAGTATGGTTCGTGTTATCAGTTGGGCAAAGCACAAAGGCGTAAGGTCCCACGTTCCCACTGAAATCGAGTATAACGCGCGGTTAAACTCCGTGCACAGTGATGTATTGTTCTTATCTCGTTGATAATTGTTAATAATGTTTGATATCAAAACAGTGAGAATTAATTGCCGCAATAACTTCAAGTTGTTTATATTTCATTACGTTATTTTGAGAAAGTCATGACTTGCGCTCTAGCGAAGATAAGCGCCATTCTAACAAAGCTTCAAGGCACTGTTATATATGACGAACTGTGAACATTTTATGATGACTTTTATAATGTATATTTTATTATACCATTACAATATCTTGTTAACTAGTTCTTATTACGATTATGAGATTATTTTAATATAAACTAAACTTGTATTTACAAGTTAAATATAGAAAATTTTATTACATATTATATTTACTCAGAAATTCAATTAAAATTAAATACCTAAACCTACAATATTAAACTTTTAGTAAGTTTATTTTCATTTAATATGAGGCAGTATATATGAGCTCATAGAAGAATTAATATAAGCCCTTCTATCTACAATAAAATAGTTTCATTTCATTTTCAATATTTTTAATATAATATCATTACATTCTTTAAATAATTCCTTTGAATTAAATAGTTTTTACTGTACCCTACAAGTTCTGTCTGGAAAAATTAATTAATATATATTAAATCAATTCCAGCAATGAGATTTACTTTAATTAAATTATAATTATGAATAAGGATTAAAATTTAATATTTTATCTAAATATTTGTATTATTTCATAGAATAAATAATAAATTATTTGACTAAACAAAATGTATACTTATATGTATGTAAATAAATTTAGAAAGATTATTTTAAAATAAATATGTGTTTATTTGGTGAAAATTTACTCATGACAAAAAACAATTTTATGAAAATAGAAAGCAGGAAAAAAATAAATTCATCTTTGTTTCCTTTATAACGGCATGTCAGGTGAGATTATTTGAAATGTCACTTTTTATATCCATTACTTTTGTCTCAAATGACATCCTCGTCATGTAGAATTTGTATATGTATAAAGAAAAACCTTTTGTCTCGTTCTGGTCTGGTCTGAACTGGTCTGGTGCGAAGATTATTATTATTCGTAGCGAGACTTTATGTTTGCACACTACAGTGCACGGAAATGTAACTGTGTTACTTAGGGAAGCAACATCTTCAATAAAAACGTGATATATTGCTCGTAAATCTGTTTAGCTTTATATTCTGCTTGTTGTAAATAAAATTTGTTACAAGTGTCGCTTTTGAAAAATTTATCGGAATATGAATTTGCTTGTGGACATTCGAATCTATATTTCTTTCAAATTTCTAATTTTTATTCTTTATATACATACAAATTTTTACAGTTCGTATTTAAAGCTTTTTTTTACAAAACGCAAAAATAATAATTATAATTATAAGTTCAATTTTTTTAAACATATCTGCTTTACTTTTAGTTTAATAAGATAAGAAGCAAAATGTATAGTAAAGAAAAAATGAAAAAAAAAAAAAAAAAAAAAAANTTCAAGATGATGCGAGCGACCACAAAAGTTCCACAGATGTTATAAATATGAAATTATGACTCGCCTTAATTTAATTCGCAAAGTTGGCGTTGCGTGGTATATTTTTTCTTCATGCTCTTAGCAAAATCTGATACATTTCGTTCGGCGCGTTGTGTTATTTCTTCATTAGGCAATTCTTACGCCACATTTCTCTCGGGCTCAGGCTTGGGCAGGTTCCCCACGCCAGCTGTGCGCGCTGCATTCTAACCTATATTTATTTGCGCGCCGCCCTCACCAGTAGCCACAAGAGACGCGCCACGGAAAGCTGGGGAACTACAACTAGACGCTGTACGCTGTACGCTGTACGCTGTACCAATACACCAATGTTCCTCCGCACTCGTGGTAATAATTCGCGTTCAACTGTCGACGTTTAGAAATAGATTTATAAGAAATTATGTCGCAAAAAGATCATTACGGAACTACTTTATATAACATTGCATTAAATTTCAAACACTTTTGAAACAAACTGTAAAATATGTTTTAGTATTAATAGCGGAGATGTTACATAATTACTTCCATTTTATATTTATGTTTATGTTTATAATCTTGTTATAAGGTAAACAATAAAATAACATTATTATACTATACGTATTTAAATTATAAGATTATCATTATGACAATCCCTTTGTATATTTTATACTTTACCGAATAGACAAAGAAGTTATTATTGCTTGAAGTTAAAATACAACAATTTATATTATATTATAAATGACAATACTAGTTAAATTGTAAAAAATGCAATAATCAGTAATGCATATACGTATAAAGCTGCATATTTCACAATTCATAGAACAAGAATGCAGTTTACAATGTGCCCAAAATGGTGCAATAAAATCATCCTGCGGATATCCGCCGGCATCTAATCCTGCATAACACTGTCACGGCAAAGTTTCATACAATCAGCACGGTATTTGCAAAACACGAACCCTTTCTATATAACACGATGCAACACGACACGACATGACACATAGCAGCACGAAATATCACAACATGTTCGTCGGTAGAATATTGCGTTGGCTATTGCGTGTACCAACACGGCATGACGCGGCACGTCCGTGCATAATATGTCAACGTAACGTTGTAATAAGGCCGCCGTATCTAGATATAATTTTGCATATTAACTATCACGCCGCTTTCGTCAGTAAATAGGGCAGCCGGCAGCGTCGTTATCGGCCGCACCGTTGCTCCCATGCCTATGGCTATGCCATTCTTTATATTCGCGTCTTGTCCTCTTTGCGGTTGCTCGCTGTTTCCTTCACGACTTCAAAACACCGCAACCACCGCCAACGGAAAAAGACGCTGTGGCTCGTCGCTTGTGGTGTTTTTGGTGCTATCGGTCGCACGCTATCTTTATGTTTTGTTTGCCTTGCAAAATAAACGATTAACGTAATGAAATGTTTTTACTTGCGCCAGATACGGACCGGAGATGTTCTGAATTATAGCATTTGTTCGTGTTAAAATGTTACCATTTTTATTCAGAGCTAGTTTCTATTATATCATGATACAAATTATTAAATAATATCATCACTTACACGGAGAACATTTTATGGTAAATACAACCATCAGAGTATTGTAAAAATTCGCTAATCGTCTTCAATGAGTGATCACTATTTTTATTATTAAAGCTATTATCGTAATTATAAAACTCACCACCTGTAAAATAAATTGTATCACCTAAAAATAATATCAGCTCTGATGGTTATGATTGCCATAATTGATTGTAAGATTTCCCGATATATCTTACAATCAATGATGACAATCATTATCATCGGAGCTGATATTATTTTTAGATCTTAAAATTTATTATACAGATGTTGAGTAAATAATTACTATAATAGATTTAATAATAAAAATAGTTATAACTCATTGAAGACGATTAGCGAATTTTTACAATACTCTGATATTTGTATTTACCATAAAAAAATTTTCCGTGTATTACTTCAATAAAAATAAAAATACAGAAACAAAATAGCATCTACTAAAGCATATCATAATTAGCAAATTTGTAATATTAATTCCAGAAGTCAAGATCAATTTACAAATGAAATAAATTTAAACAGTCGTTTGAAAGAATTACATTAAAAGTACCTATAATATTAAAGAATAAGAACGAAATTACTTCTAGTAAATAAAGTTCCCGGTAAAATACAATATTCGTTGACTATTTGCACAATTATATAATGAAACAATTTGAATCACATTTCCAGTGTGAGTTTCTTATCTAAAACAAGTTACATACAGAATTAACTAGAAAGAAAATTTCTCATTAAAGTTGAAATGTAAAACATTCAGTTACAATTTAATATCTCCCAGTTATGCTTTAGGTAGTTTCCAAGTTTTAACCGGAACAAGCACAGATTTGACGGAAAGAGAATGTATATGTATTTTACATGTATATGCACGTTAGCAAATATGTGTGAGTGAAATGAACATAGAATAGGTGGAACGAACATGTGGATTTGCTATGCTACTGGAATAGAACGAATGGTGAAATGAAGTTTGTTATGCTTTGTTTCTTCAGGTGCACTACATTTTGCAAAGCAACATATTTATTATAACAGATGTCTGAATTAAATACTGTCTGCATTATTTAGTTGTTGACTTGGGAATTTGTGCAAGAATCTTTATTTAATCTTCCGTGTTTAGGGAAACGTTTTAATATTTTATTTATTCTCATAATTTACACTTAGTATAATTGCTAAAATGCTTCAATTATTTATTTGCAATGGTTATTCAACAAAAATATAAGTCAATAAAATCATTTTACGGATATTTGCGCATGTCAAAACGTGTTACAATAATATTATTTCATAAATTCATGAATTTAAATACAAAGAGATATGTATAAAATATTAAAATTATAATTAAAGTCTGTTTTGTTTTAAGTTGTTAGAATTCATAACAAAATTAAAATTTTCTAATTTATTACAAGTGATAAGGTGCAAAGTGTTATTATTTCATTTAAAAAAGCAGGAAGACCATTAATTTTATCTCCAGTATAATACGTAGGGCAAAATTCCGAGAAAATGATATAAAATCAAGACAAGTGGTAATAGCAGCCTATACACCGATGTATCCTGTAGTATTACACTATATGGTACGAGTTGAAAGGTGTATAACCTCACCTCAGTTGTGGGCGTTGATATTATGCAGGAAAATATTATAGTGCCCCATGCTTATTTACGGCGCTGAAATTTCCTTTCTGTTCGCGCGAATACAGCGATTTACATAAAACACCGTGCAGCGGCTTTTTCATTAAATTTAGTTACACAGTAGCAACGATTCTCATGTTATGAAAATATCGGCTCAACAGTTGTATTTTATTCTGAGCAATGAGCAGTGAGCAGTGAGCGGTGCAATAATATCAACGGACGAACAAAGCCATATACGAATATTTTAGTGTGGCTGCGTCTGCGCTTAAATGCAATCACACTACACGGAAAATTCTATAGATACGGGAAATTTTCCTAAAATTTATCAATACATAATATCACCAAGTCAGGCGAGAAAAAAATTAATAAAACATGGAAACTAGTCGTCATTATTTTAATTTAGAACTTGAAATAACAAATATAATCTTTAAACCTTTGTAGTGGTTTATTTACTTCAAAATAAAGATGGATTCATTAAAAGTATCATTTTTTCTAACACAAAAAAATATATGGTAAATACGACCATTAGACTATTATAAAAATTCGCTAATCGTCTTCAATGAGTTATTACTATTTTTATTATTAAATCAGTCATGATAATTTATAACTCACCACCTGCATAATAAATTTTATCATCGAAAAATAATATCAGCTTCGATGGTAATGATTGCCATCATTGATTGTAGGATATATCTATAAATTCTACAATTAATGATAGCAATCATTACTATCGGAGCTGATATTATTTTTAGATGATAAAATTTATTGTGCAGGGGGTAAGTTATATAATTACAATAATAGATTAAATAATAAAAAAGCAATCATTTATTAAAGACGATTAGCGAATATTTACAATACTCTGATGTTTGTATTTACCATAAAAATTTCTCCGTGTAATAATTTACAACTATTTTAAGTTCATAAGTTAAGTTTTTCATGTAGAATTATTTCAAATCATATAAATAGCTATTATTTTAAGTGATTCAAATAGTGTAATGCTGATAAAAGTTAATTTACAATTCAAATGTATACATATAAGGTTTTAAATATAATATCAAAGGTAAAATAAATTCATTGTTATTTTTTATAATTTTGAAAACATTAATATGTATAGATAATATAGTTATAGTTAGACTCATCTGTAAATTAATTAGTTTCTTATGTCATGAATAATTTACAAAATAATTAACAAAAAAAAAAAAACCATTTCGTAAAAACAAAAACCCGTGGACCTTTTATACTTCTAGATTGCTCTGATATCATAGAACCAGGCATTACTGTAGCAAACCTCGCTGTCCGATCAAGTTTGATTTACATAAAATTAAAACTATTTTTATTCATCATACTCAAAAATTTATATTTATAAAAAAAAAAAATCAATAAAAATAATGTCATCTTTTTTCATTACCATCAAAATTTAAATCAAAATTATAAAATTTGTCAAATAAGTTTAAATTAAAAGGGAAATGAATTAATTCTATATAAAAAATTGTTTCTGAATAAAATTCTCATCTGTTTTAAAAAATTCCAGATTCATATAATACATTTTGGTTTATTTATTAAATCACAATAGAATAAAAATAATTTAACCGCTGCATTAATGCTTTGTTTATGTATTTAAATACAACAAATTTAATTATATAATATTTTACACAAGATGAAACTATTATTTCATAAAATATTATTTTAAATTTAAATATCAATGCAAAATAAAATAAGCGATGTGTTAAAATAAAACTTATAATATTATTAATAATTAAATTTTATTCTTTTGTTTAAAATAATTTCTCTGTTTTAGTGAAACAATTGTTACTTTGAAATAAAAACAAACTTTCTATTCATAAATAATATTTTGCGTTTAAAATACAGTATTTTACATTTATTTTTAGAAACATAAATGTCGTCCTTTACTAAGAATACTTTTAACAAATGAATACTGAAAATAGTTAAAATAATAATAAAAAGCATCAGCCTACACAATTAATTATATAGTATATGTAAGTGATATAAGCATATTAATGACCATTAAAAATAAAATTCTTATGAAATACATTTGAATCACCTACATTTATTTTCAGTTCTATATATAGATAATTTGGAAAGTAATTACATGTGAATTAATAAAATTGCTAATTTTAATTAATTTTCCACCAGTAATTATATACATAAATTAAAATATAATTACTCTTTGTTAATGAAAATATTCTAATTTTTGTGTGTTTAATAAATTATGCATTTAAAATTGATTTTGAAAATTACTTTAATAATACTATTTTATATAATTTGAATATAAAATTTGTTACAAATTTTAGTTTCATTGATACATATTTATTGTTTCACGATGAATAAAAATCTACTAAATAAAAGAAGTTGAATTCATAAAAGATAAAGAAAAAATGCAGAATTATTTTTATTTTTAATTATTTTTGAGATTGAGAGAATTACTATTTTTGATTAAAGTGTTAGTGTTTTAATAATGCATGATTTTAATTAAAAGTTGTATTAAAAAATAAAATATTAAAAGCAATTCCCTGTTTTCATTTTATGATACATTTTTGAATTTGTAGATTTTACTAATTTTAAATTTTGTAGTATTATAGTAATAGTTATAAAATTTTTACGAATTAAACATAGAAAAGGTTAAATTTAAATTAGTTAGATGAAATGAAAAAGTATTTCAACTTACAGACAATATTAAGAAGAAAGGAATCTTCTAATCCAGTTCCTGGAAGGTTTGGATTATCACCTTGGCATTTAAGCATAGTGTTATCATCTTCAGCAACTGGAGCGAAAGTAACAGCGCTTGTAACTACAGTCTCGTTCCCACCTTCTACAATCTAAGACATTAAAAAAATATAATAAGTCAACATGCAATAAGAATCATTCTTTTAAATAAAATTAGGTAATTTAAAAGCTTCAATCAGACTCCGCAACCAAAAAACAAATATACAGGCCACACGTGTGCGAGTTCAAATTTGACGTAGAAGCAAAGAGCAGCTGAGTGGGTAAATCGCCGACGAGGGATTTTAGAATTCAGGTTATTGAGTATGGCCACGTGACCATCAGTGGAAAAGGGTCACGCACGTGCTTGCGTGAGGAAAGATACGTTATGTTTATTAGATAGATGCTGACAGACCTTTTATTTTTCTGTTTGCACAGTGGATTATTATAAAGACCTTCTAGAGGCAATAGAAGAAATTTCCGAAAGCAGAATAATAGCTATAAGAACTCAATTTATTTTTTGAAGAACCAAATTAAAAATTAAAACAGAAATATTTGAAAAAAGTTTAGAAATAATTGAATAGATTAATACATAAAATTTGTCAGTAATTTAGAAAAGTATGTGTTTCTATTCATTTCTGGAATACAATTTTATTTTATTGATATAGAAACAAACTAGAATATTAAAAGTATTTGAAGAACATGAAATGTAATATTAGAGGCAACTAAAGTTATACAAAATACAAAATATCTAAGCAACGACAAACCGGAAAGAAACTAAATGTATCAACGTTCGGCGTATACTTGAAAGTTTCGCAGCGACTAAACATAAAAACACGGCAAACTACCAGATACCAAGTGTTCGCAACATCCAACAGTTTGGAACAAATAGACCAATGATGCACCATCCCAATGTGAGGTTAGGTGCCAGCGGGCGTTAGGGCTTGTTGTAGACGCGTCGAAACTAACTTCCCGTGTTTTATGGAGTGTATGCATTATTTGCGACCGCATTCATACAAGTATATACCTATATATTCGTTGTTCGAGCATATACTAGTTCACTTTGCTTATCTCTTGCTTCCGCTACGATTTTATTGTCAATGTAAATCATGTATATAGTAGAAGTGGAAGACTCCTATCATGTGACTTTATATTCTGATGGCTATATCTCGGTATTATGAGCATTATTCGTAAAACTTGACTCATTTTTGGAATAATTTAAAATATTTCTTTTTTATTACATTAAGTGCCGAGTAGAAATTTTAAAATTGAATTACTAGATATAAGGATATAAAGCTTTGTTTAAAAAGATTGGATGAGAAACTTAAAACAATGAAGATTTTTCAATAGAGCTAAATGCTTAACGGCAAATACCTGAGAGAGTAAAAGAGAAAGAGAGAAAAAAGTACAAACAGCACTTGATACCATTGGGACATTTGGACGGCATTTCCCAGTCTCAACTAAAACTCCACACTACGATACTTGACAACTCGCACAACACAAACACTCAACGAACCGTCAGCCGGAAGGAAACTCGGAAGACAACGAAATAGCAACAACGTATGAAGCGACGCAGCGCGGCAATCCGTTACCTTTCCCCGGCGGAACTTCCGGTTGTCTCTGTACCAGGTGATGTGCGCCCGAGGACGCGAGCCTGATGCTTCGCATGTCACCACGTATTCGGTGTCGGCGATCAGTTGTCGTGGTTTATGTAGAATGCGAACACTCAGCGGACGCACTGGAACAAGACAATTATAGAAATTCATTATATTTGATTGTTGACATTTCAGAATTTAATTATAATATATTTTTTTAATTTTCCTTCTAAATGTCTTTTGTAGTTTATTTCCCCAAAAGATTTTATTTCATTTATTATTTATCGTAAACGTATTAATAAAAAAAAAATGTTTTCGAAATATACTTCTGCTTTAAAATTGAACGTTAATAGCTTTATTGAAATATCAAACTTCAAATACACACACAAACACAGTTTAGAAAGTTTCCTTAAAAATATCTAAATATTTATAACATTTAACTTTAATAGACGTATAAATCTTAATCCACGGCTATTTCCAGAAATCGCATTTATTATTTATAACCAATTCGAATTTCCATTACCTGCTGCTTTAATATATTTGAAGTAAATAAAAGAATAATCAATTAAAGAATTGAAATGAATTCATAAGTAAGTAGTGATTCCCTTGATATAAATAAGTTGATTAAAAAATAAACTCACGCAAAAGTTCCAAGCGGACCATTTTCTCAGCGGGCATCATGAGTTTCGTGTTGCTTGCTTGGCACTTGTAAGTAGAATTTAAATGTTGACGACGCACGCGCGGGACCTCCAGTTTGTTGACGATTACGTGGTGCCCGATTGACTCCAGTTGACCCTCGGTGATCTGGTCATTAATGAACCAAGAGACCGTGGGCACTGGACGACCTGCAACATGCAAATAAACACATCTTGTGTTAATAGCTATCTGTGGTGAGCTTTAACAGGATACATAAGAACGTTGTGATAATATCATTTGTGCTTTGATAGCACTGAGATTTGTTAACACAAGCTCATAGATATACATGCAATGTGAGTGTTAGAAATGCACTTGTTTTACATATTTCGCGTTTGGGAATTAATTAAATACCCTATAATAAATTTTGTTGTCTTTTAGGACTACAAAGAGTCAAGAAATAATTACAAATATATATTAGTGGACAATTTTCAAATTTATTGACTTTTTTCAACTCTATATAAAATCATTTAAAACTCTTAAAATTATATATAT
>NEEE01002075.1:34706-60173 GCA_002278615.1 Pogonus chalceus
AAAGTTATATTTTTAGTAAATAAGCATGAATCAACTAGATTGTTTACACTTTTATGGTATATAAGTAAATTCGTTCCAAATGAGAATCCAGAAAAATAACTTAATTTTATTCTGAATGGTAATTATAATAAAATGGTTTATTTTTTCACGCTAGCCTCATGTAAATCTATAAGATGATTATCGAAACAAATGCATGAATGTTATGCGTGTTTGATAAGATAAGAGAAATAAAAAGCACACACACACACACATCTATAGAAACAAGTGGTACGCGTACGTTAGAACACCTTTTTATATTAAATGTCATCTAACCGTGTGACAATTTAATAATACAGAATTTCATTACGTAAAATATTATTACGCATTTTTCGAACATTTATTAACAAAAGAAATGTTATTTCACTTAAACAGTTATTAAAATTTTTTAATTATGGACGCATTTATATAATTTATAACTACAATCATTTTGTTCTATTTTCATGTTTGGAATAAGAAATTTATTACAGTAATTATGTTAATAAAGAAAATTAAATAATTTTCAAGATATAAATTATTATAAAATGATTTATTATTATGTAATATAAATAATAGTTATGTTCTTGAAATGTTTGTATTTCTAATTTTGTATAAGAATAGAAGTTGCGGTTTATATATTTTTAGATTTATTGTGATGAAAATTTATGGCTGCCACAAAAAAAAATGTGTTCGCTTATATTTTTAACATATTGTATGTTTTTTTAAGATATAGATATAAAAGTAAGGTTCTAATTTCACATTTCGTTAAATTTATGTACTAGCTTTAGAAAATACTTTTTTTTACGAGAATATAAAATATTCTGGTATAAATTGCGTCATTTTTGATTTTTCTTCTAGTTTCTTACATTTTACAGATGCAAATTAGAGTTTATTGCCTAAAAAATTTCATTTCATGATAAATAAAACAATATTTTCTTCATTTATTTGTTGATTTACCAAAAATTAGAAACGTTTTTATTTCAATATGGTATGTAATTTTAGAATAAATAATAATTTTTCTATAAATTAAACTCAGAGTTAAAATTTTGTATTTGAAATAAAATTAAAATAAGAAAAAATGTATAAAATTTATTTGTTGAAGAAAGAGGCGCATTGTGACTGCAATGAGCTTTAAGAAAATATAAATTTAAAGGCCTCAAAATTACTTAAATTAAAATAATGATAAACAGCCTTAGTATATGTTAATTTTTAACTGAAAAATTTATCTTAGATAAAGTTCTTTATTTGTGTTTTATTGTTCTAAAGCAAAGTTTTCCAAATTTTGTCATCGCAAAGCTATTTTTAATTCTTTAAATATTTAAAAAACAATATAGAATAAATAAAGGGTTTAAGTTATATATGTGTTATCACTTATTCCAATTTTCGTTGTGGAACCCTGTTATAGAGAATGTAAGGCCCTTCTATTAATGGGTCCATAAAATCCCTTGAAATAGACTTATTTTTGAAAAATATAAATAAAAAAACTAAAGATAATGGTAATATTAATCATTCAATTAGTTTTAAAAGTTGAGCCATTTTTGTAGAAATATGATAAAACGAAAATTATTGTATTAAATTTCCATTTAATTCAGTTTTTACTGATTATTATAAAATTACAATAAAAGGTCTATAATTTAAACTCTTTAAGTAGATGATTGTAATAATCTTAAAGATTGTTTTGACATCTTTAACATGGAGTAAATCTAATTAGCTTGACTAATTTTTCAAGTAATTTTCTTTTTGTAATATATTATCAATTTGCTCCCAAGTTTATCATGCTAGTAAGAGAAGCAGGAGCACAGAAGCTATCTGAAAGTTCGCATAGCAAAGTTGTAACTTTGTAAAATTTTTCACACTTAATTTTATAAACTTTTTGGAAGCTAATACTATAATGGATGTGGCGCTTTGTAGCAGGCCCGGTTTAAGCATCTGGCTTAAAAGGTTCGTTTTTAAGAAGTGTCATTTAAATTTAAATGAGTAAAGTAGCTTGGATACAGCATCAAGAAGGCATTAACGATATTATAAACGAAAGACAAGCCGCCTGGATCAGGCAATACCCAAACCAACAACTGAAAAATAATACCACTCTCATTCGCAATTCAAAAACATTACGTAAAGTTTTTATGAATTCATAACAATTATTCAATTGTATTTTATATGAATTTGATACTGAAAGTGTAACAATTTCATTTGTTTCACAAAAGTCTTTTATTTTCAATGTTTTCAAAGGGGAATGCAGCTATTTATAAATTATTTAATTTTATTGTGAAATTAAATAAAATTCACTGAGTTTATTGTGTTTCATTTCATTTGTAATTAATTTTAGATGCATGCACAAAAGCTCAATTTCAGTTTTGATCAATTCATTTTTATTGTTCTCGAAAATATTTAATACTGAATTAAACATATTTTAGGGTTACATGACATTTACATGCTTTTGTTTTAAAAATTATGTTGATATCATTAAATAACTTGTTATTCTGATCCTATTATTTTTACGATTATCATTTAAATTCGATAATTGTATTTAAAAAGTTTATGTGAATACAGAGTTGCTTACTTTAATAAATAAATAAAATAAACCCTTGATTTAATGGAAGCCGATTTGAACCATAATTTGAGATTTACCTCATAGAGTTTTTAGTTCATATTTCTTCAATTTATATGTAGTTTTAAATTTTTCAATTTAATATATCCGAACTTTAATTTACACGAAGTATTGATACCACGTAAATTTATTTTACGCGAATGTAAATCGCACAAATAGAGTCTAAGTTTTTTTAGTTGTTGGAATGTTGCTAAGAAAAAACCACGATAAGAAAGAGCTTTCTCCATTTTTGATTCGGGTTATATGGAAACCGCGTTTTCAGAGTATTGTGTTATAAGAGGATTAAATGAATACACTTGTTATTTTTTCTACAGTCGCTATACAAAGTAGGTATTTTGCGCTCTCTTTAGTCAGCAATAAATGTTACTTTGCCGCTCTAGAGCGGCAAAGTAGAAAAAACGCTCGCTGACGTCACCTACACATATATTACCTTCACAAGTCTAAAACTTATTATTTTTTGTTATAGTGGATAACTCATTGTGGCGACTATAGAAAAAATCTTGTGTGTGTTTCGAGCGCAAATGGACATTGTCGATTTCGAGAGAATACCGCGCTCCTAAGTCGCGCGGCAACAATCACTCAATCGACAATGTCCCACTTTGCGCTCTTAATACATAAATAACTATTTAAGACTTTTAAGAAAATTTATTATTTAGCTTCAAAAATTTGCTACCAGCAAATTGATATCGCGTAAAATAAAGGATAAGTGTTAAGTAGGCCATGAATACAAACTAAAATTATTTTGAATGACCTCTAAAAAACTGGTAGTACAGCTCGCATTAAATATTAGGCTCAACTTGGATCCTACTACCAGTGACTAGTTGAATAATAATAATATTAACATTTCATCTAAGTAATATATAAATTGTGATATTTCTTTATCAAATAATATTTTTGGAATGTATCCAAATTTGTTTATTTCATACGAAAAATGTGTTTTATTAAAGTATAACAATAAAAATAAACAATCCGGTACTGTACGTGGTAACTCATAGTAATTACCCTTAAATATGCATTTTCGAAGACCTGTTAGAATTCATTATAATAATAGCAGGCCATGTTCCGGTGTCGTACGACAAGAAGCGAAACAACGTGAAAGAACATACGCAACGGCATAAGGCAAGCACTTAGTGTTTCCATAGTATATTTTATCGAGGGAGGCTACGCTATGCCACACTGTGAATGTCGACTGTTTATTTGGTGATATTACGGAACGGGAAATGGAATTAATGTCTCTTTTGGGGGAACACACTACGTCACGACTTCTTAGTTACGATTACACACGCACATTTACGGTAAACTCTAATCAGTATAGACGTTTTCACAAAATGCTACACAACTTTGGATACATCAACATATTAATCTAAAATATATTCATATACCTACATTATTTCATCTGATAAATTGATTAATATAGACATGAAATATTAAAGTTTAAAAAGAATCTCTTGAAAAGTTGATGATTTGAAATATATTTGTATGTTTGTAAAGTAATTGGAAAGTAAAAAACTGCAACTATTTGGTTATGTAAACTTGTAGAACAAAGGTTTAAAGTTATGCATATGTTTATAGAGTAAGTAATGCAAAGAAAATAAAGTTAACATAACAATACGCTGAAGAAAAAATGAATAAAACCGTAGATAGTTAGGTTATCTAAATTTAACATAAGGGTAACAATATGACTGTTGATTATGATTGTTTTTTAAACAAGTCCCGTAGTGAAGTAGCTATAAAAGCTATTGATGGCGACGATAGAATGTGAAACAACCAGGCCAAGAGCTCATTTTCAGTCCCAGTTAAGAGCACCATCTGACGCGTTGAACTTTAAACGGGCTAAGCAAAGCAAAGCAAAGGGCCGGGTCGTTATATTAGCATGCAAATGTCAAGTCCGCGGGGTCTGGGGCTTAGAAAAATCTTATTCCCGGCCTGCACAAAGGCAGGTAATAATGCCAGTAGCACCGTGCTACACACTCCGGGTCGACTGCCAAATGTCTCAGTATCAAGTCCGGCGATCAAAGAGCCCTCGTGCGAGTACTAGCCGGCCAATCACGCGACCAGTATGCGTTCATTGGAATCATACTTTCCTTTCAATTTTACGCTATGATACTTAAATTAAACTTGAATTTTGTTATTTTAGCGTAACATTTCTAAAATATTTTTATTTTAATATATTTTATTTATCTTTCCGTATTACAGAATTCGATACCTAGATATAATTCTATATATGGTATATTGAGTTTAATTTTCACATTTGTTGTCACTGTGTGAATGACAGTGCTCCCTTTATATAAGTTTCATACAAAAAACAATTGTAATTTTTTTATGAACTAGACAAATAACTTTTTTTCAAACTGCCACCATTTCTGCAATTTATTTAAATTTTTAAAAAGTCCAATGCTTCATGATAGTCGATCTAATATATTTTAAGGAAATCTAAACGATTTTGTTCTTCCTTGATTAAGGACTGATCACGACTGGCACCCATGGTTGTTCCTTTTTTTGGAGGTGTCTAACGCTGAAGACTACCATGGCTCCAAATATTAATATTTTTATGTAAAAAATTGTATTAATAATTAAAATACGTGCAACAATACAGTAAAAAAACACTAAATGATTCGATTGCTATTCAATACTTCAAAAATTCCTGAATATCGCTATTTTTTAAAGCTATTAGGGTGTTGTTGTTGTTAAATTTAATAACTTTATATTATGAATTACTTGAAAACAAAACAATACTTGTTTATTATGTAAAGTAAGATGAGCAAATATAGTTGAGTTGTTGAAGATGTAATATAAGATAGATAATGTAAACAGCAAACTGGTTCCGTACACGCTTTGGTTAGTGTCCGGTCAGGTTCCAGGGTCTATCGGTAACCATTATATAGCGGGTGACGCGCAGAACACCAACCGTGTCCTAGTAGCTGGCTGTTAGCTGTTCCGTTGGTGTTCCAATAGTGTTATCCATGTCCATGTCCGTTGTCCGTATGGTAGAACGCTTGTCTGTTATTGTTCGCGTGCACGAACACCAATGCCGCTGATCACGTGACGCGCGTTTCCCTGTCTCGCCTAATTATATTATTAATGCTGTTTGTCATTCCATAGACATGCCGCATTTAAATGGAAAATGTGATGGCTATACTGTAACCCGCGTGACAAACAAATGTCCGTTTGTGTCGTTAGAAATGAAAGGATTGTCATTTACCTAATTAACGAATTGACTGTTTCATTCTGATAGCTCAATTATATACGATAAAAAATTTGCAATATATTATGCTCTGTCAAAATATGTAAATTACATCCGTTATTATTAAATTGCAATTTAAATTCATTATGGAAATTTTCATGCTCAATTTACTCCTAAATATATGTCAATTTTTAACTACAACATTCAATTATTTCCGTTTTGCTCTCTTTTATCTACCAATTTATATTACAATATAAAAGGTAACAACAAACATTATTTTTTTTTAACATCAAATATTATAAGTGAAATAAAACTCTAAACATAATAATAAAAAATTTAAATTTTATAACAATGAGCTATGATTTTTCATTGAAATGGATTAAATATTGTAACGTAAAATTAATAATAATTAATTTGTCAAATTAAAATAAACTTTGCTGGGTAAATGTTGCACTGATCAAATTTAATCTCGATTAAAAACACACAGCAATTATTCAATTCATGTCACATAGTTTTGTAAACTATTGCTGGTACCAAACATTTGGATATCATTTTCAAAACAAATATTGGATGTTATATTCATTTGTTTTTATAATTATTTTAGAATTTTATGTAGAAATGTGATTATTTTAGAAATTTTTAATTATTTATTAAAACTGAAATACAACATTTTTTTAAAGCGATCTTATTATAACTTAGTACAATTATTTTTTAAAATAAGCAGTAGTTTTGTATTATTATTGCTCATATTTAGTAATTTTTTAAAATGTATCAACCGTTGTAATTATTTAAATATATAATTTTGTCTTTAATTTACGATTCCAAAAGAAAATAAGTGACCCTTCTTTTCAGAAATTAAGTTAAACGATTTTTAAATCTTGAATCTCTTGAAATATCTAACTTTGCATATTTTTTGTTGTTTATACATTAATAATATTACTCATTAAATTTAAAAACAACCAATGTTTCTGCGTCTACTTAGAACAATTTCACTTTTAATATGTACTAGTCAACAGAGCCGTAGCGTGATACTATGGTCCCCGGTGCGAAAGGATAAAAAATTGTCTTTCTGCACCTTTATCTTTCGGCGCCTGGTGCCGGGGCATCGCTCGCACCACCCACGCTACGGCTCTGCTAGTCAATAATATATTATTTGATAAACTTTTAAAACAAGTATAAAAAAATTAAATTAAATAATAAAGAAAACAAGATAGTTTAAATTATTTGGAATAACTAAATTATAAAAACACTTTAATAATTTTTTATGATCTGGGTAAATTTTAATTTAGAGCCCAATATGTAGTATAAAAATTTGAAATATAATAATTAGGAATAGAATTAAATGTATTATATTTTATTTTTATTCTTTGTTCTTACGTAAAAAACAAATATATACCTAGTTTATGATCTATAAAAAATATTATGGCTCCCTATTGATAGGCCTATAGGGTAACACGATACAAGAAGTTGATAAAATGCTTAAAGGATTCAACGCTTAATATGACCAGGAGTTATATTAAAGCTACATCCAATAATTTGGGATATTAGCTATCTAGATGGCTTAATCAATAGTGTTCAAAAGTGTCGATGAAGAAGATATTCCAGATTTATCAAATGCAGAAGATGATGAGAAAATTACAATACCTTAGTTTAGACAACTATTAAGAGAATGAGAAAAAAATTAGCATCAAGATTTAAGATTACTCATATTAAAAAAATGTTTTAATTTGTATGTAAATAGATTTTTAATTGAATACAATTTTAGTTTTTTCCAAAAAAAGAATTTTCATTTATTTTTCTGAAACGTTTCCTATTTTCGTCCATGGCATTTTAATTTTAAACTACTAGGAAAAACTGATTCCAGAATTTTAAAAATATATACTGGAAAAACATAACTAGTTTACAATAAATAGTTTAAACATATTTTTACAACAATTCAAGTAAATATCAGGTATCTTTTTAGATCAGTGCTTCGATGAATAAAATAATAACTGAAATTCTGAAATTTGTGCGTATCGCAGACATAAAAATATTCATATGTAAATTATAAACACGTATCCAGATAAGCTGAATGCCATAACAGTATAAGAAGTTATTACAGATAGAATAACAGACATCTTTGTATTACCGAATAGATATATTCAAGTTTCATTGTTTGGTATCCTTTCACGTTTATGGCACTTTATTACTGTAGTTATACGTGTATCTATGCAAATCAAAGTTATTGTATGCTAGGATTATAGGTATAACTGCTTTTGTAAATATATTCCAGACATACATTCATACCATATACAGTTTACACTGTTCAACATACGAATCAATATCATTTTGTATTGTATTTTTTAATCAGATTATACGCAATGTCGATGGATCATTTAGGATTATATATAACTATATTTTAATGCAATTTTAGATTGATGACATGGAATAGTTTTAGTCATGTACAAAATTACAAATGATTATTATTCTAAAATTGTTTTTAATTATGTTTAGCATTTAAAAGAAATAAGTAGTTTTTGGATTATTTATCAAATATAAGATAATATGCTGTCTTCAGCAGAACATATTTTAATAACTTCCTGTTCCATTCAAGCGTCTTAAGATAAGCTTTTATACTTTGTTTCTTCAAAATTATTACAACGGATATTTTCAATAGCATGTCGCACAACATGAGACTTATCAGAATATATACATAAATGCATATGCCAATATAAGATCCTTCTTACTCTCAAGATAATTAATAAGAAATATTATCTGCACATTGTTCATTTTAAGATTAAAATGTAATTTGAAAAAATTTATTTGATGTTTTTNAGGTATGTAGCCTTGTTATGTCCTATCCTAAGTTTTGTAATTATTTGATGTTTTGGTAAGCAACTTAAGGAGTTTTATTATTATACTAATATTTTATAACAGAACAGATATTAAAAAAAGCGAATATCTATCTTGTTGGTTTAAACCAGGGGTATCCAACCAGTCGATCGTGGAGTGATTTCAAGTAGATCTTTATAATCTATCCATTTTAACATTCAAAAATTCAATTTCCAAACTAAATCGAAGTATAGTGAAATTTTATTCAAATGGAATTCCAAAGTCATGAGTCATTTACTACGGTTACAATGATACCCCGTGAAAATTAAGTGCATTGGCGCTTATGCAGTGTACCGTGTACAGCTAAATAGATGCGCCAAATTGTTGAAAACCAATTTCAAACAAGATTCGCAAATTTTGGTAAAATTGAAAATATTGCACTATTTTTTTCAAATTCGNTATTATCTGCACATTGTTCATTTTAAGATTAAAATGTAATTTGAAAAAATTTATTTGATGTTTTTCTTTTTCTTTTTTTTTTTTTTTCGGTTTAAGTCCTTCAGTATCTATTGGCTATTAGGACTGTTTTTTATTATTTAATTATTTAGTTTTTGAGTTCAATTTTGTGTAAGAATTTAATATCTTTTAGGAAGTTCAGTGGATTCTGATTGGCAAGAGGTGTGTTTGCGAGTGCTTGCCCTAAAGTTTTTGGTATGTAGTATTTTTGTCTGATTTCAGAGTATTTTGTACATTCTATAAGTAAATGTTTTACTGTTAAGGTGGTGTTGCAACATGTAGGAGGTTCTGACTTATCCAGTAAATATAGGTATGTAGCCTTGGTATGTCCTATCCTAAGTTTTGTAATTATTTGATGTTTTGGTAAGCAACTTAAGGAGTTTTATTATTATACTAATATTTTAAAACAGAACAGATATTAAAAAAAGCGAATATCCATCTTGTTGGTTTAAGCCAGGGGTGTCCAACCAGTCGATTGCGGCGTGATTTCAAGTAGATCTTTATAATCCATTCTAACATTCAAAAATTCAATTTTCAAACTAAATCGAAGTATAGTGAAATTTTATTCAAATTAGGTTCTAAAGTCATGAGTCATTTACTACGGTTACAATGATACCCCGTGAAAATTTAGTGCATTGGCGCTTACGCAGTGTACTGTGTACAGCTAAATAGATGCGCCAAATTGTTGAAAACCAATTTCAAACAAGGTTTGCAAATTTTGGTAAAATTGAAAATATTGCACTATTTTTTTCAAATTCGTTTCAAAAAGATATAAACATAGAAGAAATTGCAAGTAAAATCTCCACAGTATTTGAAGCAAATCAGGGTGAATTAAAATTGGAAATAATCAAACTTCGAAATGATTTATATTTAAAATCCAAAGATTGTATTTGGAAATACACTAAAGATAAATACCCAATCTTAACAATTGCGGCACAAAAATTGATGTCTTGTTTTGGCTCTACATATTTGGCGGAATTAGCATTTTCTGATATGAATATTATAAAATCAGATAAACGGAATTCTTTAAGTGATGAACATCTTGACCAATGTTTACGATAAGCTCTATCATAGTATACTCCCGCCTTTGAAATATTGCCAAATCTGGGCAGTGTCAGCGATCTCATTAATATTACTTTACTATGTTCCTAATTTTGTTTCTTTATTTTTTTATATGACTATACTCGATATTGTATAATTTTTGTTCCCACTTATATGTTTAATAAACGTTCTATATTTGCAACGTTATATAAGCGATTTTTATTTTTTTTCCGCATATTGGTAGATCGCGATGTCACTATTGTAAAAAAAGTAGATCACAACTACTAATAGGTTGGGCAGCCCTTGTATAAGCTATAGAAATTTAAAAAAATAAATAGTTTATGTTTCGAATTTAAAATTTGTTGAGAAACTTAGTAAAAAAACAAGAGGAAAAACAATCTTTATCTACTTAAGTTTTGTTTTAATATATTCTTTAAAATTATTCTTTTTAAAATGGCTTCAAGTTTAAACATGTTCGAGTATATGGAACATATAGTATGTATTGACGCCCTAAAGCTATTTTATCAGTTGTTACTATCTGATATTTGTACAGAAGATTCCCAATTAACAGACTAAAATGAGATTTCACCTGAAGCTGGACAAATCAAGAGCATGTCAATTCGATTAACAAGTCATCTTAAAATTAAACGAACTCCAAAAAAATGTAATATATTTTGTTGAAGATTTAATGAAGTAAATTTTAAATAAATTTGGTTGGTAAGATAATTATAAAAAAATTTAATTATATAAATCAGATAAAATTCAATTAAAGTAGATAAAATTTCTTCGTGAAAGTATGTAATATTAAATTTAATAAAAATTGAAGGCAGCCAATAAATCAACCGGAACTTTAATGTACAAATTAAATTAATTACCGCTAACAAAATGATTAAATAACTCGTTATAAATTCCAGCAATTTTAAAATTTTCATTATGAAATTTCATTTTTGGATTCCATTAACACATTTCGATAAATATATAACGTACATAGTATTTAAAATTAAGTGGGTGGTCGGTCGTACAAAAGAAGAAAGCGAAGCTAAAGAAGCGTTGTTGCCGGTTATACGCGGTTATGAGCAAACATGGCTGCAATGTTGCCATACCGTCAGAATTTATCAGATTTTCAGGAATGTTTTGTGGCTGCTTTGTGTGTGTGAGCATGTGGATTTAATATTAAATTTAAACCTCTTTATACTGCCTCAAATACAATTTTATAACGTTTCAAAAATATCTTTATATGCCGCGTATATACATATAAAGTTTATGTCACTATTTCAAAATTTATTTATATATATACATGCTTTTACCTTATATAAATGAAAAATGCAACTTATTTTTAAATATATATGTATATCTTTTGAAATAAAATCATCGTTATTTAGTTGGCTAAACAATACAATAGTTTTTAATTTTATTTCATGATAAACATCAAAGGATTTAACAAGCCCACGTTAATAAAAAATTTGATTGCATTCGATGCATAAAATGCACTTTAATTCCCTTAATAATAAATAAAATCCATAGATTTAAAAGTTTGAAAACAGCAGAACAAATAAAAAATAAAAAATAAAACTTTCAGCATTGTATTAAATGCTTTGTGAATTTATAAAACAATTATTGGAGTTAACAATATAAATTTACAAACATACATGACAAATATTTCGATTTGATTTTGTGATTGTGTTTTGTTTGAATCGGTAACATGATGTGTTTAAGAATATTTTGTTTTTTATTAAACTGAAGCAGTTTTATTAGTTTATTAACTGCTCACACTTTTGGCACTTGAAATTTATGCAAAGTTTTATATTTTTATGTTTTATGACTAACAATAAAAAAGTGTTTTAATAAATATTGTCTTGTTGTTGTTTCTTTTTAAGTTATAACTATATACTTTGCTAGTAAATTTTGATGGTATTCCTTTCTGGTCTTAGTTTCCTTATTGAAAACGATTTCTATTATTTTTAACATAAAATTGTGAACAAAGACAAGATTGCATTTATATTTATATAACGATTGATAATAAACACTTGGACTGTTTGCTTATATAGTTCTGTAGTACGTCGGACACACCTAATTAAAACTTTTATATTTATACCAAAATTCACACAGAATATACGTATTCTAAAAAAGAACCAATCAAAACGAAATATTACAATATAAGCGTTTCAAAATCATTGCTGTAATCAGTAGAATTAACTACCCATCTTCATATAAATACAAACGCTAACTTGTGTTTAAGAATTTTTATTTTTACATTTAACTTTAAAGGAATTTATATTGGTTTATTAACTATTCATACTTTGACACTTTGAATTTATGTAAAGTTTTATATTTTTGTGTTTTATGACTAACAATAAAAAAGTGTTAATAAAAAATAATAGATTTAAATATACGCATTTTTATTATAAAACAAACATCCAATTGTATATTAGCAAAAACTTAATTTTTAATTTAATAATATTTAATAGAATTAAGGGAACTAATTTGTGCCTGAAATATTTAGTATTTTACAAAAAACTTTAGCGCAAAAATAATCATTTTATATAAAATATAATAATTTCAAAGTAAATATAAGAAAAACAAGAAAATTTGTTCAATTCGAAAGAAAAAACATTTGTAAAGAGAATATTTGAAGCAATAAATATTGAAACAAAAATTCTGCGTCTCCAAGATATTAAAAGATAATTTAAGTTGTAGTAATAAAAAAGTTTTGTTATTTAAATAATGTTTAAAATCCGCATTTATTTTTATGAATTAGAATTTTTCATATAAATTCTCCAATCTTATAAGATAAAAGATAATTAGAATTTAGTAGATAAAACTAATTTAATTAAATAATTTAAATTGATTCAATATTATTCGATGCAGATTCGGTAACTCTAGATTCTGAATAATACCAAAGAGATCAAACTGAGATGAGATTGCTGATTTTGGATGCAACGTAGTGAAGCCAGTATTAGTTTAGCAAAATTAGTATTCTGGGACACACTGATTCCCATTAAGCCAAAATTTGCAACAGATGCCTCAAATATTATCATTTTAATATACAAATAATAAAGTTCGCCAATATAGGTGAACTTTTGTGACATCTTGCGAAAAGTATTCAAACTGTACCTTTTATGAATTAAATTTCAATTACTTAAGAAGATTTACTATCATATTATGAGTTTAATGTTATGAGTCGCTCGAATATATAAATTTTATTTTAAATATATGCTACGTGGTAAGCTCTTTAACGCAATTTTAAAATCATATAAAATTTATATTCTTACTGCAATAAAAAAGTCGTAAAAATCTAGAAAAATATTTTAAATATTAACTCTGCATTGAATATTATCTTTGGTTATTCAAAACGGTTGTTTATTTAGTTGATACTTTAAATATATGTTGTCAAGTAATAATTTGCTTAGTTAAAACCAATTTATATTGATTTCAGTATAAAACTGTGAATAGACACAAGTTACTATTTGTAATATGACGATCGGTAATAAAAACTCGGACTGCTTGCTTATATAGTTCTGTAGTAAGTGAGACACACCTTTAAAATTTATCATATTTATACCAAAAGTCCCAGCAGTACATACGTATTCTAAAAAAGAACCAATGAAAATGAAATATTTAAATATAGGCGTTTCCTAATTATTGCAAGACTTTATCAACCAGAATAAGTAGAAGTGGCAATCACCGACCGATCGTCATATAAATACAAACGCTAACTTGTGTCTGCTCACAGTTTTTTGCTAGAAATCAGTTAAAAATGTTATAAAATAAAAAAATTAAGACCAGAATAGTATTTCTTTAACGAATATCTATAAAAATCATATAATGCATATAATTTATGATAAAAATACGCCCTGAATTATAATTTGTTGTGATATTTCATTTTGTATTAAAATAAGCATATTCTCATTGTATACTTTGCCTACATTATGGTACATCTATTCTTTATAAGCTAAAATGTCTGCTAATTTGATCGAATTAATTTAATACTAGTTATATTTTATATTTTTGATCGATAATATAAGAGTTATTTTGTATCAACGTTTTTATAAAATTAATCAATTTTAATGAAATTAAAATAAAATTTTAATACAAATTTGTTTTACCTGTAAGTCAATATATAATTTTTTTTATAGTTTTTACTGCTTTAATATACAGTAGGCTATAAAGTGTGTTATCAATTGTTTAATATTACATTTCATTGGAACACATTTTATTTAAAGCACAGCAAATTAATAATTAATAATCTAATTTGTAATAAACTGAAAAAATTAAATTAATGATATGAAACTTAATTGATATTTTGATAAATTTAAAATGTATAAATTCAATTGTCAAAGCAAATTTAGTTTTTTCCAATAAATCTATTGATAGTACAATAAATTTACACTTTGCATTAATTATATAAAAATATATCGATGAAAAATAACTTCTGCGTTAAATAAACACATATAACTGTATATTTATAAAATTTTGAAAGCTGTCCAATCAACACGTTTCATAAATAAAAATATTTATTATGCATATATACCTATATATTCAAAAATGTTTTTATAATTTTAATTAATTATTCAATCTGAACGTTCGGTAATAATAAATTATATATGTGAAATAAAATAAAGTATAAATAATATGTATAATATATAAATACAATATAATGTAATAATTTTCAATATTCGCATTAATTTTCACATGAAATGATAAGCTAACAAAATAAATCATGAGAATAGTCTGTTTTTCATAAAATGAAACATTTTGCTGTGAAATGAATCCAGTGCATTTTGTAATACATTTATTTACATAACGGGTGCACGCTTGTACCAAATATCGGACTAATTAAAATTATTGATGATAAACAATTGTGAAACGTGTGATTGTAAATCACTCACGCAGTACGTAATTAAAATTTCACATCGAATTAAAGCCGGCAGAGGGTCATAAAACAACGGCGCTGAGATTCACCACCCCCGAGATTTACCAGCAGTTATGCTACTACACCCGCGAGTAATCATCAGCCGCCCAAGACACGGCAAATATTTGGCCGTTTCACGCCTCAAATTATACGCAAACTCCGGTTTTTGTAACGTGAAGAAATTCGCCCGAAAATTGATGGCTTTGCACTTTTTGTTGCAGATGTTTGACTCCAGAAATGAATTGAGATCGTTATGGATTTGTTTTATGAAAACAGCTGTGATAAAGATCTTTCACTTATATTTCGAAGGAAATTAATAACTTCTATTAAACAAGCTTGAAATTTCATTTATCTTATTTATAATTTATTATAAATAAACATTCTAACTCCCTTATTCAAAAAATGATAAAAATAAATATTAAAAAAAAAATTTAATTTGTTTGGAGATAATTATACATATAACATTTAGTTTTCCATAAACCAATTACAATTACTATAATTGTTGTTTATCTGTCAAATTAAATTAATTGTATATTCGTACAAGATAATATATATCAAATGTCTATTTTTTTTGTTATCTATGAAATTCAAAAGTACAAAAGTTGTAAAGAATTAAAATGTACATTCAATGAGCCTCGTTTTAATGATATACGACGAACCTATCACAAGATACAGGTAAATTTAAATTTCCATCTTCAAGCAATATTTTTTAGAAGGCAAATAAATTGCTTACAATTTGATAAGTCTCTTAATCAATTATCTTTAAAAATTTAAGTATATCGACATATGTATTAACCTTAAGTACATTCGATATTTCACCGGACTGTCAGAATTAATATCATATTTAATTATAAAATTTTCATAACGCCAGTAGATTTTAACAAATATTTTAATATGAGTTATTCAGGATTAAAACGTGCATTTAATAAGCTTCTTTTTAATGATATACGACGATCCTATCACGATATACAGGTAAATTAAAATTTCCATCTTTAAGCAGTTTGCAGAGTGCCATGCAAAATAAAACAAATAACTTCTTAACACTTTGTTTTCTTTTAATTGTTATTTTAATGTAAGGAAGATTAAAATAACGAAGACTTACTTCGAAATAAAATGAATTTGAAATGAAAAATAAGGCAAACTCATATAATTATTAATTGTGAATTGATTTCATTGATATTTTATTTAATTAATTTTTAAATATCTCTGAAATTAAAGTTATTTGTTTCTATTTAGCATGGCACTCTATAAACTGCTTAAAGATGAAAATCTTATTTGACTATTACATCTAAATATTTGTTCTAACATTAAAAGAGAAAAATTTACAGCGTAATAAAATTTTACCATCGAATTTCCTATAAAACAAAGTTTTACTCACTATAACTATTGTTATTTTTGGTTAAAGACTTTTAAATTTTGACCGTTTCGAAGTTATAAGTTATATATTATTATTTAATGTATTGGAAAATATTGAGAAATGAGTTAAAAAACACAAATTTTATGAGCAAATAAAATTGATATAATAAATATGAATAAACACCTTCGCGAGGAAAACCTAAACTTCCATGAATATTTAACGAACAATTTCATTAAACTTTACTAATTGTTAAACGTGCAGAAATATAAAATTACATTCTAAATTGAATTTGAAGTTGCAATTGCATTACGAAACCTATAAGCCGTCAACAAGTATAACAAAATTCTATATAAACACAAAATGAAATAAAATGTAGCAGAATTCTGGAAAATATATTATTTAATAAAATGAAATGAAATTTTTATTGCGTATGCATCGTATTTACGCATCAGACGACAATTTCCGTAATGGCAACGCCTACTAATCATCGCTGTAATCTCAACGCCTAAATAATTAATGCCGTGATGATGATGTCATCAACGTGTGTACACGCCCACTTTCAGGACCCTCGAGCACGGATGTTGACGATGACGTTTCGAAAGCCAGGATGTCGCTATTCGCTACCAATATACCTGTCAAGCGTCAGTCTGTTTTCAACGGACTATGTTCGTTTCCAGTTTTGCTTTAACCACAAAATACGTTTCCGTTCTAACCTAACCTAACAGGCCTTATTAAATATTTTCTATTATTTTGTTCGACTGTATCTTGTTTCAGCTGTCACTATTTGCAAGTTTCTTTTTTGTTTTTTTATTCCACTTAAAGGTACTTATAAAAGTTCAAGCACAAATTGAATTCAGTACATGGAAATCCGTTAATTTTAATGAAACTTCTGTTTGACTTTGCTATCATTGCTTTTAAAGATCTAAGTGAATTGAAATACCAACATTAATAAAGTAAATAAAGTATTTTCTTGGTTATTGAAGCATATTCTCCGATAAAAGCAACAATTTTATTTCTTTTTATATACAATTTAAAAACTGTACTATTTTTGTAAATCTATTACACTTTCAAGAAGTTAAATATAATAATCTTAGAAATGTATTTATCAAAATTAATTGTAAGTTTTTATTCTTTCATTTCATTTTGCAATTTTCAAATAAAAATGATTTTGTTTTCTTATCATTTTTGTATAATACTTTCTTTTGTTTAAAATAAGAAGTCAAAAAAATCAAATTAGATTCATATACTAATCCAAACTATTAGATATTCTATCATCAATCACAATAGTCGAATTTAATGTCTATTGTGTCAGCTAGTAACAATATTGATCATTAGTTGGTCCATCTATTACAAACAATTGTATTCTGATGACTTTATTACAATTAGAGCATTATATTGTATTATATAAAATATTAACGAGTGCTTAAAAATAGATAGTTGGCTTTAAAAACAAGTAAACATTAAAAATTTATTTTTATATAGACGACTATGAAAAAATTTGAACATTAATACTATGTTTTAGAATGGATTATTGGAGTAAAATATTTAACGCTGAAAATAAACAGTTGGTTTTGAAAACAATTGAAAATTATTAGTTTGTTTTTAGATAGTCGACTTAAAAAACATTTGAACATTAAAAATTTACTAAAAAATGAATTAATCCGGCGTAAAACAGCGAATTGATGTACATATTTTAGATATATTTTTTGTTTTAAGACAATTAAATGAAACTAATTATTAAAATAACATGTATAACTGCAGTATGTGAAAGAATTCACAATAAATTTTTAATTTTTATTTATTAGCAGTCGAGATAACAGAAAAAAACTGTAAAAACAAAACTAGATTATTTGTCGGTGCGCGTAACATGTGAACTTAATTTATTAATATAATGGCATGTCAAACAATATTAAATGTATAGTTGAACTTTGTATAGCATATAAATCATAATTTGAAGTTAGGTTTGTCATATATTTCATTACATTTACCTATATCTACATCAACAACGTAGTGTAATCAATATTATATCAGTTTATTAATTAACCAAATTTTATCAGAATATATGTACTGCGTCGAACATAAATAATCAATTAGTATATTAAAATATTTATTTATTGTTTTTTATTTATGAAGTTAATTATTGGAAATTGTCTCTTATATAAAATAATATTTATAATTTAGAACACTAAATAAATTTTCAATATTATAATTAATAGTTTCTATAATTTTCCTGATGATGATTGGTAATTAAAATGTACGTCCGAAAGTAAAATAAAAAACTGAAAAAAAAAATACGTGTATTTATATTTATTTTAAGAACTTAAGAGAAAAAATACCTTAAGCACCATTAAAAAATATTTTTTCTTTCATAAAATGTTAGTTTAACATGTTATTAATATGTTACTAGAATTTTAAAACAAAATTTAGAATGTTCCTGATGTTGTAGCATCAATTTTTTTTATTTACGGAAAAATTATGACTATTAGTAATAGTAAAAAAATATTTTGTTTGTGAAACTTCTGCCATCTTTAATAATTTTGTAAAAAAACAAATTATTGTAAAAGTTAAAAGTATAAACAGTGTTTTAATATTCAGACATAAAAAATATAAAATTCGAATAAAATTCAGCATTTAAAAATATTTTTCTCCTTAAATATATTTTAATGAGAAATTGGGCACTTAATTTTATCTACTGAAACTTCTATTACCAATTAAATTCATGACAAAATATTTAGAGAAAGATAGTATACATAAGAATAAGATAAAAAATTAAATAGCGCTCCGATAAATATTAAAATAAACTGAATTACTAGTTATACAAAATGTTCCAAAAGGGTCAAGAATTAAATGTTCGGAAATCATCTTTACAAAGAATTATAAGGAAGGATTTGCATTTTAAACTTTACAAAATTTAGCTTGAGCAAATACTCCGACCATTTTGGGACACCTTGTATAAGTTTTTAACTTAAGTCTAAATGTTCAGAATATTAAAACTGTATATAAACAAAAAAAAAATCATTACAAGGTTCAAATCGAAACCGAACAAGAAATGTTAACTATAATATCTAGCTTTAAGTTTTTCAAATTTTTAATTCTTAATTAAGTGGATTGTAACGATTGATCACTAAATCATGTATTTTTCTTTTTTTTTTGTTTTATCTTTATGTTTGTATTGTAAAATGATGCTTGTATTCCTTTATAAGTTATGGTATTTCGAATAAATAATTTATCCAGGCCTATGTACAGGTGTGGTAACACCTCTATAGGTGCATACTTTTGATATGCTTTAGTATCCTGGTAATAAATAAATAAAAAAAAATTAATCTTTAAAATTTGAAACTAAAATAATAATAATAGACAATACGAAAATTATTTGTAGTTGATTATAAATATGGCTTTTACTAGAATAGAATTTGATATATTTTTTAGATATCTATTATTAATGAAATATCTTATAGAATGCAGTTTATTCATATTGGAAAATATATTTTAAAAATGAGTTTATATTATTTTAAATTTAAAAGAACTTATAAAAATGTTATATACTTGCAAATTTTCGTGTTTTACATTTTATTATAAAATATGACGTTGTTTACGCTGAAAATTTTTTTCTCATAAAAATCAGATGTTTTGAATTTGCATAAAACTTATGATATATAGCTATAAATCTAGATTTACTTCCATATCATAACTAAAAGTTTCCTTACATATTTCCTAATATATATTAGTCTAGATTTATTGCATTAAAAATTAAAAGTTTTACAATAAATACATCCGACAACAACAATGATGATTCGTACCAAATATACAGGGTTATATATTAGCGATTTTTTTTTTCATTAAATCCCCAAGTGGGACGTGGTGTGATACAACCGCAGATTCATTCTTATTCGAATATAAATATTTCGGATTCAAGTCAGTGTATTTTTATGTGAATTCACAACACTAGTGTCATTTATCTTTCTCAGAGTTGGTTTTCTTCAGGGGCATTTCGGGTCCAAAGTATTCCATAATGCAACGTAAAATTATTCACCCCGAAACTAACTTTTCACCCCCGCAATGAAAGGCGACCAGCCCCGTCGCTATAGTTTTATTTTATGATGAAATGAACAGTTGTGCGTCAATTGCAGAATGGAAAATGGAATAGGGTTCCTATTATGGCGGCATCGTTTGTTGGAAATTGTCGAGCACTGCGGTTTTTCTAAACATTTCGTATTTGTACATTGGATTTTAAGGTTTTTATTACTTTCTTCCTTGTACTTTTAAATTAGTTTCATGATTATTTTAAATAGAATTTGCCTTACGACAGATTTTATCTGATCAAATTTAAAATAAGGCTCAGGTGTCTCTTGCAATTACTTTTATTTTAATAGAGTTTACAGATTTTGTGAAACATCTGCGTCTGATTTCATGTAATTAACTTAATGTTTGTCACTACGATTTGAAGACAATTAAATAATTTCAGTCATATATGTACAAGTTACTTACAAAGACTTTGAAATGTATAAATAAACATCTCTATAGCAACAATTTCAAGAAAAGTTACTATAATTTGTTGATTTATCTCATTTGAAAATGTTAAAATATTATGAATATTACAATTAACATTTTATGCGAACATTAAAAGACTTGAATCAACTAGTTTTTTTAGTTTTGTTTAATGAATTCATTTCATAAATATTATTGCGCTACANATAAATATGTGTATTAAAAAATGCAATTTTTCATATAAAATTATTATAAAAGAAGGTAAAATTGAAGTTTTAAATGAAGATTTTTAAAATAGATAATAATAATTGGTTTTTATATAATTAAAGTATGCAAAAAAGAAAAAAGAAGAAGTTTAATGCAAATAAATATTTTATTTATAACGATTGAAAGTGCAATTTTTTTTTAAACTGATTTTAAAATGTAAAAAAATCATTATTTTTTTAATCTTACGATTGAAATTTTAATTAAAAACAAATAGTTCCTATAAATACTTATTGAGGAATTCAAAGTAATAGAAAAAATATAAAAATAGTAAAAAATATTATAATCAGTTTTGGAAACCATGAACAACAAAGTTACCGAAAACAATGAAGCATCGCATACATATGTTTACAAAGTTTACAAGACGAAGTTACTTTGCACAAACTTTCTAATCCAAAACGTTAAAGTTTTTAAAAGAGGATTTGAAAATATCTCTATAAATAATATATATGGTTGAAAATAATTAAAAAGCTATTAAATTCGAAGTTGCATGTAGAATGCTAAATGCAAACTTATAAATATTTAAAAAAAATACTTATTATTACATACATATATTTATTGTACATTAAATCGATGTATGAATATATTAAACTTCAATTTAGTTTGTGTATAGGATAAACATAAAACGATTTTTATATTTAAAAACAATAGTTTAGATATGAAATAAGTTATAAACTGGTAACTCATAAAGGTAAGATGTATGGAATGATATATCCTGCTTGAGAATATAAATTCGAATGCATATATCTATTAAAATTTATACAAGCTAAATCGGTTGCTATAAATGCAATAATAAAAGTTTTTCTCTAGAGAGATTCCATACATTTAAGTAAATAGAAGAGTCCTGGAAAAGATGCATATACAAGATGAGACCAAATTTAAAGTTAGGGTCGGTTTATTTTCAATTCGGAAAACCTTGTACCTATACCGCGTGCATCACATATGGGTCTTTCATCTACCGCATGGAAGAAATATGCAGTGTTATAGCTCATGAGGTAGTCCCTAGCAAAGTAGTCGCAGAGGGAACAATTTTCAAATTCCAATATCCAGTATTAAATTCTTGTAAATTTATGACGGTCCTCTCAATAATGGCTGACATTTTTTATTTTTTCTTTTTACTGGAAACTTTATATTTCTTGCACTTCTTTCCGAAATGAATGGGATTATTGCTCTTTTTCATATTGAAATTATCTGAATTCGATTTATTTATTTTAAAACTAGTGTAAAAACTTCGAAGTTATATTTGACTATAAAAATTATTGGTGTTTTATGCTTCAGTAGCTTCAAAATATTTCTTAGAAACTGGTTTTCGTCAAAATAAGGGTTTATTACTATTCAATTCAAGAAGGGAGAGCTGATTTGAAGTTTCTTTGATTTTTTTCCTTTTTAAAAAAGTGCTGCTTCAGATTATTATAATATGATATTAATCTTCAGAATTATGTAATATGCAAATATAGAGTAAGAATTAAGTAAAACAGTCCATTAAACTAAATGTTAGTTTATTATAGGGGGTGCTGTATTTTCACAGTGACAGCCATGGACCGCACAAGTTTTCCTAGGTTCTAAGATATACGGCATTGGTTTATTTCTTATAATATTAAGTTGTATATTACCTTGTGTTCTATGTATTCTATTATAATCTTATATTTATTGTATTAGACAATTATTATATCATATAATTTTAATAAAGTTTGTATTTTAAGTATTTGTATTGTATATTTTGTTGTTTTATCTCCCATTACTTTTTATACAACGCCTTTATATATGTAAGAATACGTATATAAACACAACATATGTTTTTTTTTATTTTTCTAATAGATTTTAATATATTTTTAATATGTTTAAATCAAAAATGGTATAAAATTCAAACCAATTTAATTATATATAATTATTTCCAAAATTATTTCAAATTAATCTATATAATACAATATTTTATTAATAATTTACTAAAATGTACGCATTTAGAAATATTTTATTGTACTATTATCTTAGCGTATTAAAGAAATTATTTCTAAATCAAATTATATTCAAATTTTTATAATACTTTGCACTGTTTAAAACAAAATAATTAAGAATACGTTATTTGATGATATATCAATAAGATAACCAAGAATGGATTAAAAAATAAATTGTAAGTAAGAAGATGTTAACATAAATAGAAAGTTTTCTCATAAATGTATAAATGTATTCTTAGTGGAAAAAAATCAAATGAATAACAAAAGTTTTAAAATGAAACCCATAAAAAATTAACATTTCGCAAGAGTATTACGTTACTGCAGGAAAATACCTGCATTCACCGGAATACCGATATGAAATAATTAAAAAACCATATAAATGAAACCGATTGTTTAAAAAATTGTACGCAGTAATTACAATTGTCATTAGGCGTGTAATAAATCATTTATTATTGTATAATAATAATAATTGTTTTCGTGAAATTTATAATTAACTCATGGATAAATGGTTCTGTAGAACCTTCGTTGTATTACTATAGAAGTGTTGCAAAATTAACAACTTATGATATATTCATGGTATTTATTTTGTTTACAATATACTGCTATATATTTCATAATTAATGTCTTGTTATTAAACAATACATTTTCATTGTTATTGAATATACTATGATTTAACTAAGCAAGCTGCAGTTACTAACTGTAAATAGAATGCGTATATTGTTCGTTAATTAATTTGGATATAAGTATTCTTTTATTATTAATTTCTATAGACAAACTGTATGCGTATTATATATTGTATATTGTAATAATATTTGTATAAAACTTAGATATAACTTGTCTTTTTATATTATTTATAATATAAACAAAATTGTATAAGCAAATAAAATAATTTCTGTTCTCAAGAATTTCCCTTTTTTTAAAGAAAATGTTTAATATTTTTGTAATAACGTCAATAAACAAGAAGAATTTAATGTTAACTAAATATTCATGAAATCAAAACATTGTGTCTTCAATTTTGAAAAGTTCAAGAAGCTTTAAAAATGTTTTAATGTTTGTGTGTTTTAAAATTAGAAGTTTTTTTTTAATGTTTATTATGACGTTTTACTGTTAATTTAATTGTTGTTATATTGCAATATCAATTTCTTTTTACTAAAAAGTATATAAATATAGTAAAGTTTAAGAGAAAATTGTGTTAACAGTTGTTAAAATAAATTACTCCAAAATAAAATAAGTTTTGCAGATTTTCGCTTTTCCGCTATTAAAAATACAAAGTACCTATAATTTGTTTCGGTGCCAAAATATTTATTTTCTAATCCTGTTTATAAAGATTTTTGTTTTTGACTAAATAATTATAAATTACTTCAAAATTAATTTATGAATTAATGTTGTTCCTTATTAGATGTATCAGTTATTTATTATTGGAGCTACTAAATATATAAAATATTAAGCAAAATAAGTGATTTATATTGATTAACTTTTTTAATTATCTTGATTAGTTTCTTATTCATGTTCTTAACAATATATTTACTTTAAATTTTGATAAAACATTAATGCTAGAATGTAATGTGAAGCTACTAAAATAAATATCAATCTTGTCGAAAAATTAATAATTAATTTACATTTAAAGTTGATAATGAATAGTAGTGGTTGGTAAATGAAATTCTAATCGTTTTAAATAAATAAACAAACAAACAAATAGTGATGATCACATTACGAAATGAATTTATCAATACGTAAATAAAAGACATTAGAAAATTACAACCACCGTAATATAACTATAGCGCATTCATTTCAATTTTACTACTAAACTATGTTAAATCTCGAGCGAATAAATAAATCTCTGTGCAGACACAAGCGACAATCGTAAACGAAATTACAGTTCTTCTCCACGAGCGCCAACAGATCATTTCTCTTCGCCGTTTCATATACAGAGAACGCGGACGACAAGGAAAGCTCCGCCGAAAATGATAATACCATTGATATTATACCGTCATTGTCTTTAACACATTTTTACTTTCCCTCTTGTTTTGTACGAACATGAAACCAAGATCATGGATATATATTGTTATTACAATAAGTTAAATGAAATTTTGGAACGGAATAAGTATAAATATCATATTTAATTGGTTTCATTATATGAAAAATGATTATATTTACAAAATAATTTACCGAATTATTAATATTTAGTAATATTTAAGAAACGAGAAACGTTGCATTGTATTTTTCCGAAATTCTGATATTTTTTTACCTGTTTGATGCATTGCAGTAATAGAAGAAGGAATGGCTTTTACTTACCTGAAAAAAGAAAAAGAAAAT
>NEEE01002074.1:1637-21810 GCA_002278615.1 Pogonus chalceus
TCATCATCATCATCATCATCAAATAAAAATAATTTTGATGTTAAAAGTACTCCAACTACAGCAGTAACTAGTGCTATTGGTTCTGTTTTTGGTACACCGAAAACAACTTCAGGTTTATTCGGTACACCGCAAACTACAACAACACCAAGTGTATTTGGTACACCACAAACAACAACAACAACACCTAGTGTATTTGGTACACCGCAAACAACAACAACAACACCTAGTGTATTTGGTACACCACAATCAACAACTTTTACTGCAAACATGTTTGGTACACCACAAACTACAACAACCAGCTATTTTGGCACACCACAACAAACAAATATCTTTAGTGGTAGTAGTTCTACAACACCAGTATTTGGTACACCAAAATCTACATCATTTAATTTTACCCAACAACAACAACAAACAAACGATAATAATACTAAAACCTTTTCAAGTCCGTTTTCATTTGTGCCCGCTACAACTAGTAACATATTTGGCACAGCTGGTTCTGTAACATTTGGTTCAACAACAATAACCCCTGTTAAAAGTAACAACAGCCCAACTTTAACTAATTTATTAACACAACCGTCACAACAGTCAAAAGAAGTATCATCAAGTACTGAACAACACAAATCACCCTTAGCACCATCAAAATTAGCTAATGCCTTATGTGTTACTACACAAAGTGCATCTATATTTGGTGGTGGTTCACCATCAACAACAACAACAACAACTGCAAATATTTTTGGAGGAAATAAAACACAAAATACTGAAAACTTATCTCCGTTAACACAATTGTTAACCACCAATAAAAATATTTCTTCAAGTATTTCAATCTTTGGTGGAGCAAAAAATACAACAACTGCAACACCAATTTTTGGAGCTTCTAATCAAAATAGCAATATATTTGGTGGTGGAGTTTCAACTACTACCACATTATTTGGCTCAACTATTCCAAAAGATAATGCATCTAATTCTGGTGTAAAAGAAGGTACCATTTTTGGAAGTTTATCTCAAAAAAATGTTGATAACCAACAAACAACAACTATTCAAAAAAGTGGTTCTATTTTTGGAAATTTACCAGCTACTGTTCCTACATTTGGATCTTTAGCAGCTGCTAATAAAACATCTGACACTGCAACTACAGAAAATAAAGGTTTATTCTAATAAAGCTAAAATTTTTGTAATACTTAAGTCACCGTGTATTATTTAATTTTTAGGGGAAATAAAATCTTTTACATTCGCTGGCACTGGTGCACCAGTATTTGGTAACCAAACAAAAGAAACCGAACCGGTATTAAAATGTGATACAAATTTAAGTTTTGCTGCGCTTGCATCTAATGTTCCAGCATTTACAACAAAAGAAGAAAAAAGTATGTATATATTTTCATTAAATAACGAGAATATTTATTAATATTTAAATTAAATAGCTGAAACAAAATCATTTACATTCGCTGGAGCTGGTTCACAAGTATTTGGTAGTAAAAAAACACCAGCAAAGACTGATAAACTAAATAAGACTAATGAAGACGAAAGTGTCACTAATGAAGGTGACGAAGAAGCTGGTGCAGATTCAACGGAACCATACGATCCTCATTATGATCCAATTGTACCTTTACCAGAAGCGATTGTTGTTAAAACAGGAGAAGAAGATGAAACAATTATGTTCAATGAACGTGCTAAATTATATCGTTACGCTGCTGACACTAAAGAATGGAAAGAACGGGGTGTTGGTCAAATTAAACTCTTATACCATCCAGTTAACGGTGAGTAACTTTTAAATAAACTAATGAACATTAAATTATATTTAAAAAAAAAATTCTATTAGGTACATACCGGTTATTATTACGTCGTGAACAAGTTCATAAATTAGTATTAAACCAATTAGTAACTACTGATATGGATTTACAACAAATGCAAACATCTGATTGCGCTTGGTTATGGGCTGGTTATAATTATACCGAAGATGGTAATCAACTTGAAAAACTTGCAGTTCGTTTTAAAAACGCTGAACTAGCGGTCAGATTTCACCAAGCTGTTCAAAATGCACAAGAATTTTTACGCAGTAAACCTACAATTGCGATAAAAGATGTTGAAAAACCTACAGAACCTAATAATGAAGTTGAGGAAGACGATGAAGATGATGAGGATGATGAGGAGGAGGAGGATGAGCATGATATTGAAGATGATGAGGAATATAACAGCGATGAATCAGATGATAACAAGTACGTTTATATATTTTAAATAATAATAATAAAATAAAATATATTTTTTTGATATAGATCAATAATGTTCTCAAAAAGATGTACATTAAGTTATAAAACAGATGAATCTAGTGAATGGATTGTCTTAGGCATGGGACCAATAAAAATGTTTTACGATTCAGAAATGTATGGAGGAAGAATTGAAATGTGTGACGATACTGGAAAACAACTTAGTAATACAATAATTGCTATAAATACCGTCATGAAAGTGCGTATATCATAGTTAAAAGCATGTTTTGGCTTTGATCAAATTTATAAACACATTTGAATTATAGGTGGAAGATACGTGTTGTATTTGGAGGGCAATGGAATGGAATTTAAATCCATCTGAACCACGTATCTTAAGAGCTCAGTTTAGTAGTAATGCAGCAGCTCAAGAAATGTATTATAATTACGAAGAATCTTTACAATATGCCCAACATAGTGAAATAATAGATACGTTACCTGAATAACGATCTTAATATCACTTAAAGTTTAAGAAAAAAAACCATAATGTTTCTTATACATTCATATTATTTTAAAATAATTTTAATCATTTAATTTTTCATTTGTTGTATACTGTGATTATTTGTTAAAACATGCGAAATTAAGAAAACAATTTTTTTTTCAGTTTGAATTCTATTTTAATTAAAATTATAGGTTTCCTTAATATGACTTATCATTTTAATTTGTATAAAATATTACTTTTCATTAAAGAATTACGAAAAAATGTAGTATTTTTCAAATTTTATTTATTTTCAATTATTATTTAATGAAAAGATTCATTCCATTATAAATCAATTACAATATCATATACAAAACAATTACCATTAATCTTTTATATAATAAGTACAATACGTAGTTATCATTTCAATTATTAAATTGAGTATAAAACTATCGTTTTAGAAATATTATCTAAAGAAAATAGGTCGTGTACTATTATTGTTTTATAGTTTTTCAAATTTATTTAAGTTATTAATTGCAGTAACTATCAATATCAAATATTCTAATGAATTGCATAGCTACGAAAAAAATCTATATACTAAAATTTTGATTTCATTCATATAAATTAAAAAAAGAATTAAATCCACATTGTTTACAGGCACATTACAATAATAATCGTAAAATTATTTTGAATTATAAATCCGTAGGAAAGCAAATAAAATTATTATTTAGCAAATTTATCACCGGTATATTTTGTTACGGTGTACAATTCAAAAAGGCAAAAATCAAAAAATTCTATTACCTGAGTAAATCCATAAACAATGAGTTCTAATTATTATAAGGCCATTAATTAACCCTGCCTTCTTTTAAATACGCATTAACAAATTTCAATAGAACACAAAATACTTGAACTATCTCTTTTATGATATAGATTAAATATGTCATAACTAAAAATATATAGCCATTAATTTATCTTAAAATATATCTAAAACTAAAAATGAAATAATATGTCGAAATAGCCAATAAAAGGAAATGTGTATAAATTGAACGCGTTGATAAAAAAAAAAAACAATATTTGTATATTTGTTGTGTTGTATTTGAAATTTCCAGGTCAGTATATGAAATACTAGTTAATAGTTAATACAATGATCACATATTTTGCACAATATTTATAGATACATGAAGAATAGTTTTTCGTGGGTTTTAACATAAAAAATTTATATAGTTAGGGCCTCCTTTGTACGATTAAATTAAATTGTAAAAGATAATTTATTCTGATCTGGTGTTCCTTAAGTCAATTTAAAAATTACATATATTTATCAATATAAATTTTCATTTCAATCATGCCTGTATAACTTCTTTTACAATAATTTCTATATTATATTTTGTTGTTAAAAATATTTTAAATATTGATTGTATTTTTCTTGAAAATAATATTCATATTTGCCAATAATTTCTCTCAAAAATAGTTAATATTTAAAATATTATCTTTTTCCTTGCTACGTTATAATATAATAATAATTCATTTTGAGATTGTATTATTTAAATAGTATATAAATAAAAGCGAAATATTTAAATACCTACTCAATAGATAATAATAGTATTCATTGCGCATGAATTATTATATAATAATAAAGAAAGTAAAATAAATATATTTGCAATTCATGCAAAGTGAATATTATTTTATCTTAGAAACATTCACATCTTTCTTACAACAATCTATAAAGGTTTTTAAAGATACAGTTAAATACAGAGAAATATAATATTTATTACTTTTAAACAACTAATACTATTTACGTATCAAAATTTATACTAACAATTATTAGTATACTACGTAAGGGATAGACCTTAATGATTGTTTACAAGGGAACAGTCGTTTGGACACTTAGAGAAGTCAAAATTAAATAATAATTTTCATATTTCTTATATATAAATATATAGGTACATATTTTAGTTAAAATTTTGTAAACATTACGAATCAAACTAAAGACATTTATCGTCGTTAAAGAAATGACTTTTTTTTTTGTTTTTGATATATAATTTTTGAAAATGTCCCAACAAAAATAAAACACACTACATTACAATGTAAGAATAACATTTTAAGTGAAATTTTTATAAGAACCCATCTTAGAAACGCTTTCTTATAATATTAGTTTATAACATAAATATATAAATTCACATATTTTATTATTTTACAACTATGTTTACATAAAAAGAATCATTTTCATACATAATTTTGTAATAAATAATAAATGCAATACTTAAAATTAATTATAATCTTAAATGATATTTTAAAAATAAAAATTTATGTTCTTACAACCTGATTAAATGAATTGTTTAAATGTAAACATAGTTGCGCATTATTCCTAACTTATACATAAATTTTATTAAATATTATTCTTTCTTCTTTCGTACTATTGTTGTTATACTTATTATTTTTATTTTACTAATATAAATGACTCACATTTATTAATATTTAAAGCATATTAACAAATAATCCACTAAATATTTCTATAGATCACGTTAGTTATTATATTATACTTTATTTTATTCACAAATTGTTAGCTTATTTGGTAAAAAAATGTTACTGACAAAAAATATTTAATTTTATTATTTTTAAACAATAACAGGCAGTCTCACACCAGTACAACAATGGAAGTTACTTTTAAGGACCTTAAATTATTATATATTTTATTTGTTTTTGCAATGATTGTTTTTCTTNTAACATAAACTAAATATTCAAATATTAATAATATCATTTAAAAACTACCAACAAAAATTATCAACACATATTATTTCAGACAGCCTTTCATCTTATCTAATATTTTTGTTAATTATTATATGTTTAAATTAATACCTTGTTCACATGATTGAATTTTAATTATCATGCAATTATCTCACTAATTATTTAATACATTTACAAAAAAACAAAACAATTGATTATTAAAAATTCTAAACATCTACATTAACTTTGAAAAAATTTTAATGTAAAAGTAATTTTTTATTTCCTGAGCTATATTTTTTTAGAAATTATTTCTACATCTAAATTAAATAGTATATTGGGTGCTATTAAAGGGTTGTATTCAGACTGTATTATACAATTATAAGTTTTAATACAACCCAATCAATAGCATCTATTGTTTTTGTCCTAGAAAATAAAAAGAATTTTATTTAAAAACCTGATAATAATTGTACCACTTATTGTTCGAACACACTTTTTTAAATCATTTGCAAAGTCCTTAAGCACTGTGACTTTAATTTTAATATACAATCAAATATTTATACTTACTATTGAATATAATATTAATTAGTTGGATATTTACTAATAGCAATTAAATGAAAATCAAAATGACCTTTAGAATAGTGGTAGCATTTTTCAAGTTTAACTTCTAAGTTAAGTTCAATATTAATTCTTAAATATAAATCGTATTAAACATGATTTTCTCAATTTTTGTTTATTATGACTAATATTTTCGAATCTAAACTATATTTAAGAAAATTAAAATGAGCTTCACTAAATAAAAAACCATTTAAATGACTAATTATTTAAATAGTCGACGTAGTAATACCTATAATGATGGTGTATTTTTCTTACTTACCTATTACTTATTATAAAGTAAAAATAGGTAATCTTTTAGTTGGTAATATATTAACGATGTCCCAGCAAAATTTGAGCTTCTGCTTAAAACAACAAGAAAGATACGCGCGTTCTGCGCGAATCTCCCTTGTTGCGCCGGGACATCCCCAACTGTCATAAACTCGGATCAGATGATGTTACTCCAGTGCCTGTTTTGTCACCGCTCGCTCCTCCACCACTAGCTGAACCTTCTCCACATCCACTTCCTCCTCGGCCTGCACCTCCAGCTCCACGAAATTCTAATTTATACTGTAGAACACAATAAATAATTAATATTCTACAAATATTTCTATTTTATAACGTAGTTAATAAAATAAAATCATTAACAAAAGCAATGACACAAATATACTTATGGTACCATTAGTTTTACGTTATTTAATAATAAAAAAAATTAATAATGTTAATATACAAATAAAATGAACACCATTTACAGTATTACAGTATATTAAATAAAAATCTTTTATTTGAATATATTTCTATGTATGTATCTATTTTAGATTAGAAATATATTTATTCAAATATTTTTTGCAGTTACCGTGGTAACGTGGCGAAAACTGTAAGATTTGCTAAACGTTTTAATGCCTGTGGACTTAATTGTAATGGTAAATGTCGACCATCTAAAGAACTGCATGGAAACCTTACTCGTTGTGGCATCACAATACCATACTAAATTATAATCAATATTAACATAAAATAAATAACTAATAATAAGAAACATAGTAAAATAAATATTAATATGTACCTTTGTAGCACATTCAAAGCATGTTGTAACAACTTTACTAATAACATTCATTAAATTTTTTGTTTCTTGTATAACGTTATCAACTTTTGTAAACGTAGCTGCCTTTCCCACAGTGTGATCTTTTACTGTGAATTGTAATCGTTGAACAAAAGTAGGTACTCTGTCTAAATGTTCTAATAGTTCTTTTTTACTTGCACCGCCCGGAACCTTTAATTAATATTTAAGTTAAAATATTATATTGAAGAATGAATTGAAAACTTACTTGATAGCTAAATTGTCGTATTACTTTATAGAGTCTATTTGCTTCTTCAGCAAAATATTCAGCTTGTGTAAATAAATCTTGAGTTGTCTTTAAAGCTCCTTCGCCTCTTGTAAACTGATACATAGAGAATGCCATTGCTGACATATTTTTAGCCCTTTTCACAATATCATTGTTTTCCTGTAATATATTATAAGAAAATTATTTCATATTTATGATAATAAATGAATAAATACCTCAATTTGTGTGCCACTTTCTTGCCATTTATCTGTTTCAGCATCCATTTCACTAGTTATTAACTTCATTTCTAATCCACTTTTTGCAATTTTTGCTTGTTCTTCCGAATCTAATCGAACAGCTTTCAATGGTTTTGATGTTGTACCATGTTTCTATATAAATTAAATATTATCATTAAAAATAATTCATTAATGAATCATTAAAAACGTACCCCTGGTCTAGGTAATGACATATAAACTTGTTTTTCAGGTTTTGCTTGACTAGCCTCTAGTACATCTCTTACAACACTAGTAACATCCGAAACAAGCCACTGGTACATATCAGCAAAAACCTCTAAATTTTCTTGAGCGATTTTACTATTCGGAAAAGCGGTAACAGTTTTTGCAGCTGTAACAACTTGCGGTCCATAAACTCGTAAATTTATTTCTGTAAACCGTGCGCAAACTTGAAGTGTTTCAGACAATGCAACATGCCGTAATAATTTACAAACTTCCAATATATGATCAATAATATCATGAAAGTTATCGGTAACATGATGCATTCGATCAGGATCTGGATCAGGTTGTAATGCTAAAGATCGTAAAGCAGATACTAATTCATGTCCTTGTTTAGTAACACCGCCTAATTCACTTGCTTGTTGTAATGTTGTTTGCGATAGTTGTCTTGATAAATCATGAACAGCATCTAAAACAGATGTGATAGCGGCATCCAATTCTGGACACCTACCACTGGAACTTTCTGTATCATAGGGTAGCATGTTTGCATATAATCCTAGTAGATGATCAAGTTCAGTCTTAACTCTATCTTGAAGTAAAAGAATATTTTCTCTATGTTCATGTGACGTATATGCTGAATCAGTAAAATCTTGTGTTCGTTCTAGTACTGATTCCAAAGCACAAGATAAATTATCATTACAACTTGGTTCTAATGTCACTTTATTTAATTCTAATAGTTGTTCTAAGTGTTTAATACATGAACATACTGTACTTCGATCATTATCCCATTCTTCACCTTCCCCGCCTGTACTAGAGATTGCCAATTGTTCTGCATTTAAGACTCCGTCTTTAACAACGTAATGAATTAAATCCATAGCACGTCGCATTTGACAAAACACTGTGTCTCGATTTTCACGAGCGGTTGTACTTTCTGGATGACGTAAACACGTCTATAAATATATACATATAAGTAAATTGTTGAAATTGTATTTTTAAAATATGTACTATTATTAATTTATTAATATAATAATAATAATGAATACATTATAGGTACCTTGCTAGATGTAAGAAGCATCATAGTAGATCGTTCTAAAACTTGTCTAGCGGCTGCCATTTGCGCTCGTCTTCTTTCATCTTTTAAATCATTTTGTCTATCTCCTGTTAAGTGTGCTAACTCAACCATTTCAGCACCAAATTGTGAGAAGGCTTTTACAAATTCTGTAAAATTATTTACTGATTCTAAACGTCCCAAACTTCTTTGTACTTTATCTTTTGCTAGTAGCAATTGTTTCACTACAACAATATCTGCTAATAAAAGGACTCTTGTTACTGCTCCTAAAAGACAACGGGCTGCTCTAACTAATGATGTACGATCACTTAAATTTTCTTCTTCGACTTCCTCGCATAGTTTTTCGATTGCACCACCTAACAAAATAATTGGAAATGCCACAATTATTTAATCTTTTATTTGCAATAGTCATTTTATTCGGTTATTTGAATAAGTGAAAGGATAAAAACTAAAGTAATTTTACATTCAAACTGGGAACATTTTATTTGATTTAAGTATGCGCATCCGGCGGTCTTAGTGTTGAATTGGACAGAAGCCAAAATACTAAAATTTGATTATACCCATTATTCTTATGTTAGTTTCAGTCACAAAAATGTTCTTTATACCCAAATAAAGTATACGTTTTATTATCTACGTAGAGAGAATTATAAATATACCTGCTTGTCTAGCTTCCTTGCATGCTTCATACATTCCCTGCTTGACTTCATGATAATCATCTGCAATAGTTTCTCCAACAGTAACAAAACGTTCTACGGCTAAATTGACCGCTTGACCAACACGTGCTACGGCGTTTGCACGTAATCCTCCTGCTCCAGTATTCCCTCCAGTTCCACATGTTGTGCTACCACCACGGTGTTCCACTAACGTCGAAATCTGCAAAAGAATCAATTTGAATTTAAACTCATATTAAAAATAATGAATTGTTGTTTTTATAGTTCAATTATAATATTATATTAATAAGAATTGACCTGATTATCATGAAAATGAATATACTGTTAATATGAAGCAGATTATCTCACGCGCACACGATTTACACGATTTACACGTTCACCACCTCCTCATCCACCCACATATAATGAAATTCTTCGCACGTACTGCTCAAACGATCCATAATATATATGTGTACGTATTAACGCAGTGCAAACTTTTACCATGAACATTAAATTATCCTATTATCTATTCAAGATTATAATATTTATTTATTACAATAAATTCATATCAATGGAATCATATTTATTTTAGAATTAGCAGTACGTTGTTTTTTGTATTTCATTTTGTGATTTACGCTAAAATATGAAAATGACAGTAGATAGCGACGGTAAAGCATTTTAGCGTTTCGCAGCTAAACGCTTCCTCTGAGCTTAACGCACCATTGAACTTGGCTCGCAACAAGCGTTATAAAATACTAAAAAGCTCGCCGTCGCTAGCTTTATTTCTTTGCCCTTTTTTTGAAAAACTATATTCAAATTGTTTTATATTGTTTAATAAAATATAAAACAAAAACATATATTAAAGTGTTATATAAATGTTTAAAACAATTTAAAATTACTTTAAAAAGAACGATTGAGAAGTAGAATTGGTGACTTGGTGAATCGTCTAACTTAAATGAATTTTCTTTGTGACAGGCCGATGTCTCTGAGACTCAGATTTAATTAAGATATTTCATTGAAGTACTCTTTCTTCTGTTAGTAAAGTAATATAGATAGGACTATAGAAAGAATCAACTCTTAGCATTGGAATTTGTTAATTTATAATAGAAAATTCGGCAATCATATATGTTCATTATAAAATAATTATTACAAACTATAATTGCAACTAAGAATTTTAATTTTCAAATCTCATTAAGAAGCAAGAATTATTCATTTGTAGCAAGAACAAAACGTGCTTTACATCATAACTATGTACATTAAATTAATATTCATTATTATCTTCACCCGATGCTACACATCTATCTTCTAATGTTATTACAATAATATATGCAGCATTATTTTAATAATATTTCATATGAATCGATAATATTATAGGAAAGTTTAATTTCATGAAATATGCTTAAAGTTTTGAGTATTTAATAAGTACCAACAACTTAGTATAAGATTTGAGAATCTAAGTACAAGATGAAAGGAGTTTCTAACTTGAAGTAGTATATCGGTAGCAAAACTTTAAAACACATTCATCATTGCATAAATACAGATCTAATTTTAATTAAAAGTGATTAATGAGAGTTTAGCTAAGACCACTAGCATAACACACCGCCGTCGCACGGTCGTACGCAAGAATTTCAATATTGAACAACAAAAAAATTGTTTCAAAGCGAATCCTGAACAAAATGGTTTACATGTCACATTTGACATTATAATTATGCCAAATTTGTTACATTTTTCATAAATATACCACCGAAACGATTCTTATTTTGTAATTCCAATTAATAAATGTTTGCCGCTTAATTTTTAAATTAAAAAAATTAACAAGTACAGGCAGGGCTTCCAACCTTATTTCTTTTTATCAAAATATTAAAATAATTAATTCTTTAAATTTTAATAATATTTTTAACATATTTCAATCAATATTTATTTAACATAACAACTAATTATAGAATTAAAATTAATTATTATAATTACGAAAAATACTTCTAAGTTGGTATTACTTAGGGGAGAAGTTGTTAAATTGGTAACAATTGTCATTTTTAAAATGTCATTATTTTAAATAAATAAATATACATTTATATGATTAAATTGAAAATAAATAGTTTATATTCAAGTGTATAAAGTCATAAATGATATATCTACATGAAACATGTATGTATATATACAGTGAGACATATATTTTACGTGAGAAATGTTTGTGAAAATTTATGGATATCTATAAATGTGATACACATCTGACATTCAAACTGATAGTGTTGTTTTATAGATTATTTTATCTTATGGGTACTTTAAATTTAATTACAGAAACAATTTAAATTCCATAAAATGTGAAATACATACTGGAGAAATCGTAAGGATTTATTTCAATATAATAATACAAACTTGGAAATATAATACTGAATATCCATTAAGGTATTTATTCTTCCGTTTAAATATTTTTTTTCTTTTAATTAAAGAGTATGTTAGCGGATATGTTAAGTAACTTTTTATTTATACATGTATTTACTTTAAGGCAGCAACTACATATGTCAATATTTGAGAAATACTTTAGTATGACATCAATCTCGGTTTCGCCTTACGTTCGTTCTAATTTTCGTTTTTGGTCCAGTTTAATCAAAGATTTGGCGATAGAAATATACAGAATTTTTACTTATACTATTTACATGAATATATTGAAGTTTTTGATTAAAACATGTAAGCCTTTCTAAGTAAAATTCTGACAAGTTCTGATAAAAATTTCAAATCTATTTTCAATTGAATATTGATTAGAATTTGAGAAAACCTAGAAAAAGCTTTTCTATTCATTTTATCATACAAAGTCAGCTGTACTACGGATTCTTCACACATATATCTGATTACAGGATTTGAGCTGACCCTTTTTTATCAATAGAATCAAGTGAAAATTTGAATTAACATATATATTATATTTAATTTATTATAAATCATGATTAGAATATAACTAAGCATATTTTAATAAAATATATCATCTATTTATAGTAAATATTCAGATAAATAATAAAGCTGTCAATATTTAATAAAAGTTTTCTTTATAAAGACTTTTCTTGTCTTCTATTGTACATCGCTATAACTGTGAAAAGAAACCAATTATTATGTAAATTTTCGTCCGTTTAGTAAAAAGAGAAAATCGAAAAACAGTTTTAAGCAAAGAAACGAAAGAAGAAAGAAAAAAAAATCTGTATTAACTTTAAAAATAATATCTTTCAATATTACTTATAGTAATATATAAATTGTTATGTTCATTCATAGATCATAGTTTTATTTACAAGAATTCAATTATTTCTAGACAAGAAGAAAATATATCGTTTTTAATTTTGTGAATCATAAATTCTCGGAACTTTGCGCAATTTTTATGATCATCTTTATTTTATTCGTAAAGAAGGAATTATTGTTTAATTGAAAAATTTAGAAATATAATTTCTTTGATTTAATATTTAGTAATTTTGAAATAATAAATGAAATATTAGGCAATAATTTCGAAAATTATAAGCGCTACAGGTTAAAATATATGGATGTAACTGGATAACGACTTTCATTAATTACTTTCTTTACACACCATTTAATAATCATTGAAGCGTAAGACATTGTTATAACATTGCTATAAAGCGGTGTATGTCTTGGGGCATATAATTTGGTGGAGGAGCCAGTGTATCCAAAAATAAATAATAAATAATTACCTGATGACCATTCAGATGTCTACTTGATAATGCAGCCATTTTTTTCGGTTTTAAATTTATTATTTAATAAAGAAATTATGAGATGACAACCATTAATTTATAATTAAAATAAGAAAATATTTTATTATTATTGTTCGTTTTTATTTTCTCACAAAATATACTTAATATACTAATAGAATAATTATTATTATTTGAATAATAAAAATGATGTGTTTCAATTGATATTTCGTTCGTTCAATTAAGATTATCGTCCGCTGTAATTATTTATTTAGATAATAAATAATGATATGTTTAATTGAAAATAGTGTTAGAAAAAATGAATGAAATTGGGGTTTAATATAAGTCGTTGTCACGCGTTCACTTGTAATAGCACGTGAGCATGATGTTCTAAAACATCACGCAACATTTTTACATTCGACCCTCTCTGAACACATTCATATTATAAACAAACACGAATGACTATAACTATTTTATAGAATGATACTTATTTTAATAATTTATATTCTGTTGTAGATAAACACTGTTTATTAACACAATGATTTATGTTAAATAGCGTTTTAGATGATATTATAATGATTTCAAGGAAGACACGGTTAGTTATAGTGCGATATTCCCGGGGTCTCTTTTCGCACTGAACAACTATATTCTCTTTGATATCGATTTGGTATAGAGGCATGGGAAAGTTGCGCTCAACAACTGCGCTGTACCATTCTATTATTTCTGTTCTGTTCTGTTCTGTTCTGCCCTTTTGCTCGATTGCTTGTTATACCTTATTATTGTCAAATATGTATGCCTTATGCCTTTTAAAGCTATCTTACATTTTATATTTCATATTTATTTACTTCTTGCTTATATTCCTACATATATCAAGTCTTTATATTTTTACTATCTTTATCTATTTAAACCCAGCACCTATAGAATTCGTAATAAAATTTATTATCTTTTAAAAAAGAAAAGATATTATTAATGATGAAAAGTAATTTTTAAAATAATAATATTACGTAATATTTTTGAAAATATTTTTCTGTATTTATTTGTTGAAATTTTCAAGGTACGTTCCTGGCAAGAATCCCTATTATCCCGAAAGCATCCCAGTCACAAATCAGATGTTTTACTCTCAAATAAGGCGTCGAAATAAGGACGGGTCGGTCAAACCCCTTTAGTTGAATCGTATAATGCTGAATTCCAGGGGAGATGATCCATATAAAAACGAATAAAACATGAATCTAGTTGTAAAGGGAAGAACTCCAGTAAATAAGGTGAAATTAAATGATTCTCCTAAAACTAGTTTTATTTTTTTATAATGTAACATTAATGATAATAAGTATTAATGAAATTTTCGTTCGTATACTTGAAAGGATATACCTATTTGATTATTTGAACACTTGACATTCTAGTTTGTTTCTAATTAATGATACAAGTTTAAAGTCGTCGTTTTATTTGAATAGGGATAAAAACTTAGTCCTAATCTACATTTAATAGGTAAAGTTATAACTATGACAGGCAACCCATTCTACTTAAATATGCGGTATGTTTAACAACTTGCAGACCAAATGAAAAGGAGAATTCTCTCGAGCGGCGGCACTTTCATTAAATATTTAATCAAGTGGAACTATTTAAAACTCGTCATCGTGTATTACGAACGTACGAACGTACTCTACTTTATTTGACGTTTTTGCAAAGGAATTTATGCTCTATAACCATTTTAATATTTCATTAAATATCTCTCTAATATGAATTGTTTATCTGCTTTAAAAGATAATATACAAAACAAACAAAGAAATATTTTTAATAGATTTTAAAATAGAACTTATTAAATACGTTAGCAGTTATAAAATTAGCTCATGACGTTTTTCTTTGAAATATAATACTTTTCAAATATATTATGAGATTTTATTTTTAAATATACTTTTTATAAATATTGTGGTATATTTGTTTATTTTCAAGTATAAACATAACCTTAACATAAGTTAAATAACATAATAATTTATAATATACAAATTATACAATTAATTTGATAACATTTGTATATTTTTTAGTATTATGATAGAAAAAATTGTATAATTATGAACGACTTAAATAAAAATTTATCAAAAACATATGTGTTTTGCCATTAAATGTGCACGCCCATAAAAGATAACCCTACATTTAAAAGTAATTAAAAAGCTTTGCATTCCAGCGTATTTAATCTAATAAATATTTAGAAACAAAACCAACGCATTCATTTACCTGTTTGATTAAAGGAAGTAGGGTCTGCTCTATGCTACGGGTTTTAATTTCTAAAGAATCAAAATTAGTCGTACCTACAGATGCCATTTTCTACACTACTGCCATCATCAGGTATAAATTTCAAACTTTTTATTTATATAAATACGTATATCTATACATACAATTGAAAATAAAAACATTTTTATTATAAATATCATTTATTTATTAATACCTATATAACATATTACATTAAAGAATATTTTCGTTTACCTAATATTGATTTATTTGTAAATTTGATATAACCAATTTGAGGAGTATTACATCGTCGAATGACTTCGCGCATTTCTCGTACACTTATTGGCGGCTGTCCTAATTGAATTTTATTTTCTGTAGATAAATGTGGTACGTTAAACATTGTAGCATTATAACAGCTTCCTGATAACATTTTTAATGGATCGTTAGATGTACATTTACTATTCTATAAATAATTATATGTAGTTATGTACCTAGTATAAGATTGTATTGAACTTACTTGTTTAATTATTAATGCCATATCAACTAGATTACCAATAATATTATAAGCTATTAATTCTAGTAATTCAACAGCGGATGGTAATAAATTTAAAGAATTCAACGGATCTACCCACTGTTTAAAATTATCTGGTTGACAGAACTTTTTACTAAAAAATGACGCTTGTCTAGCTTTAGAATATTCCTTATAATTAACTTCATCCATAGCAAATGAAATACGTTCTGCTCTTAATTGTCGATTGTATTTAATAGTATCAAATTCATCTATATCTGACAATTCTCCAGTTTCATCTATTTCTTCTATAAACTTTTTCTGTGTATCATATTTACTTATTTTATTAAAATTTTCTTCTTCATCGACATTATTTAATTTCGAACTCATTATTTTACAATCAAAATATTTTATAATCCGTTGCATTTTATGTCTATTATGTCTTAATTGAAATATTATATCGTTTGCGCTTATTTTCTTTAAACTACGAGTTTCAATATATTTTGAAGTTTCATGCAGTAAATCTCGTAATGTTTTTAAAACAACATTTTCAACTAGTTTCACAGTTTCTATATTAGGATGTTGATTATCACCGAAACCATACATCATTAATGAAATAAGATTTATAAAAGAATTATCCATTTTACAAATTAAAATGTTTTAAATAATAATTATAAGGTTATATTTATATTGTATATATTAATCGAATGTCAAAAATCAATGTTGCCAACTTTGTTATAATTATAATAAAGGAAAATAAATACAATAATTGATTATAATTAATTTATTAGTAAGCATCCAAAAAATCACAAGTAGTACATAAAACGTTAATCAATGTAAAAAACTATTTCATACAAGTAAACATTCTAATTGTTGAGCACAATTAATATTTCTTAAATGTTTACTATCGTTTGAATTTAAACTAGAAATATTTCGCAATTTCACTCGTAACTGAATAATATCGCTATTTTTCGTTAATGATGATTTATTAACATTCATTAAAACAGTTCCCAAGGCAACAAAACTTCTAAACTCAGCTTCAGCTTCATTTATATTTAAAATTGTTTTCGCAATGATTTCAGCAAGTGAATATAATTGAGCAGTTTTCTGTGCTTTTACTAAGGCAACTGTTAAATTCAATAAAAACGTTGATAACGCAATCTGAAATAAATGTTTCATAAATATATTTTTTAAATTTTAATCAACAAGAATATTAATACTTACTTGACAATTTTTGTTCAAATTTTTGTCTAAATTTGATATATCTGCATATAGTGAATTCTGATGGGCTAAAATTAACGATATGCCACACGAATGGCTAAACATATTAGATAAAATACGTAAGGCAAGCATTTTATTTGCGGTTGAATCACCAACAAGATGTTTTTTAATATTTTCAATTAGAAAAATACCATTATTTTGCGAACATAATAAATTGTTATTCTCAAAATGACGTACAGCCAAACGAGTTATATCCAAAACAGGAAATAGTATATCTAAAATGATTTCATTATAAAATACGATAAATTATAAGAGAAATGAATAATACCGTGAGGCCATAAGTATAGTTGCTTTAAATAATTTAATGAGTTCTCATCTTTTTGACCTTTAGCTAGTTTAGCAACACTTTCCAACGCGTTCTCATCAACTTTTAACATATTATTTTCAATATTTTTGTTGAATTCTTTAAGTTTTGCATGGATAACATCTACATTGCCTTGTTCGAAAAATAAATATGATAAATGCGGAAAGTATACAGTGGATTGTTGTTGGGATGAATATGATGAAGAACTATTAAATGCATCTGAACTAGTAGGCTCATTAGTAGAATTTGTTCCTTTTGATACATTACTAGATGATGTTGTATAACTACTACTACCTAAAAAAACCATCATTGATTGTTTCATACTGTGGTATAAACAATTTTATAAATATATGTATGTATATATACCTGTGAATGGGTCTAAATTTGAACCAGCATTTGTATTATTAGAGTTTGTAGTACTTCCTGGTACATATCTAAAAAATAAAATGAATTTGTTAGATTATTTTAGGTATGATTAATTTACGAAATAAATAAATGAAGGACCTATTTGCTCCAGTAAATGGATCATAGAAATCATTAGTTTGTTGAGTAATGACAGCACTACCACTATTTTGTATAATAAAATTAGCAACTTGATCTAAATATACTTGAGGCAAATTATTTTTATGTATAAATTCTTGTGCAGAGAACCATGGATCTTGGCCCTTATTATATGGTAATTTCAAAGGCGGTTTACCATCTTCAATATCAACCGAAAATACAAAATCATATTCCTGTAGATAAATACATTTCATTGAAAACAAATATAATTATAATGTTATGATATTAAAAACACAAACACGTACCTTTCCTTCATACAAAGTTTTACCACTAGTTGCTTGTGTTCCTCCAGCTGCTCCCATCACATCACCAACTTTATTCCAAGTACCTTCAGCAGCAGACCATGAATAACATGTAACTGAATCACCTTCTCGTATTAATTTTGTTTGACCATCAGATTTTCCTGGTTCATATAAGACTTCTCGTCCAGGTAAACTAAAAATGTTTCATACTTAATAGTATATTAAATTATATTTTAAATATATTACAAATATTTACTCAGATATTTTAACACCACCTATTTCTTGACTGGCAGCTTTATTTAATTTTTCAACTTCTTCTTGGAAAGTTTTCAATTGTTGTGTATCAGCAATACGAGCAGAATCTTTAGTAAATATTCGCACAACTCCATCACTAAAAACGTTATTTTTATTATTATTATTATTATTTTGAATAACTAATGTAATTATTACCTAGAGCCAGTAACAATATCACCATTTGATAAACAAGTAACGGACCACACAGACTGAGCTGGTAGTAATATTGTTTGAGTATTTTGACCATTTTGCCAACATTTAACCATTCTATCTTCACCGCATGTTATGAATGCATCTTCACCTAGCCCCTTATTTGCACTTATACTAGAATAAAAATTAATTTCATGTATTTTCCTTTATGAAAAATACTTGAAAAAATATAAAAAATACCTATAAATAAAACTTTCATGTCCATAAAGTGTATCTAGACATGTACCATCCATTGTCCAAATTTTAATACTTGCATCGTTACTAACACTAGCAAAAGTTTTTTCATTTAAAATTGCTAAACTTCTAACACAATCAGTATGACCTTTGAAGAAATTTCAATATTATTTTCATCATTGAATTATTAAAAATATTTTATATGGTACCTTTAAGCACTTTAAGTTTTTCTCCATTTTCTGTCCATACTACAATGTCTTTATCAGCTGCTCCAGTAACAATGTTACCATTTGGAAGTTGTATAACAGCCCATACAGACATTGTATGTCCAGTAAAAACAGCAAGTTCATTTAATGAATCAGAAGTAAGTTTCCATAATTTTGAACTGCAATCCCAAGATGATGTTAAAAATGTATTAGAGACGTTGCCTTTTGAAATGGAACAAACTGAAATAATAAAATAAATATATAAAAATATATTTAAAAAAAGAAATCAATAAGAAAATTACTGGTATTTGCATGTCCTTTAAATTGTAAAAACGGATTAGGACTATCTAATGTATAGACACATATATTGTGATCATTCCCTCCACTTATAATAACACCGTTTGGAAATTCTGAAGTCGGTGCTAAAGAACAAACAGATGAGACGAAATTTGAGTGTCCAGTGAATGTCATAGCTTCCGTATATCCAGGATTTACTCTGAAACGAAATAAAATAATAAAAGAATCTGAACTTGACAATTAGAAGCACTTCACTTACGTATTTGGAATCCAATATTTACAAGTTTTATCTCTAGAAGCACTAATGATACAATTCATGTGATTTATAGTCACATATCGCACATCTAAGGAATGTCCATATAGAGCAGTACTTAGTCTATATTCTTCTAAATGCGACATTTTCTAATAATTGAATGACAGTGCAAACGTTGAAGGTTATAATACAAGTACAAGAATTTATTCTATATAATTCCACTAATATAAAATAAACTTTATATAATAATTAATATAATAGCTAATAATGACAAATTAAACAAATATTTTCTGATATTTATAAATTAATAATAAATCGGTCTACATTACATTCCCAATAATAATCTCATCACAAACAAGTTATCCCAATAATATAAAAATAAAATTGAATAAGGCTTACCAACGTAAAGAATTCTAAATATTTATTGTAAATAAATAAAATAGTACA
>NEEE01002079.1:0-10946 GCA_002278615.1 Pogonus chalceus
AATTGTCTTTTTTGATCCTTCATCCTCATATCACCATAATTATATATATTGAATGTTCAATTGAAACACTAACGAATATCACAAGAATGGATATTTTACATAAGAAGTATTTATTTACAGAAAATAACTAAAGTTGTGTACGAACTTAAAACTACTTATTTACACACACTATTTATTTTTACATTTAACACTCGAGCTCTCATGTCGGCCTTTGTTTAATCATATTCTTTTATTAAGATTCTTCTATCTGGCGATTATTGGGATCTTTATATAGACAATCGTTTATTTCTCGAATATTTTCATGTAGGCAACATAATTTCTAGGAAAATGTAGTTGTTTATATGTACCTATATCATTTTTAGGTCAACTAAAGCTACGCATCAGCGGCAGCGCGTCTGTTACAATATATTGGTTTAAATTCAATTCTATAACTAACTAACAACTTAGTACTTAAATAATAAGATGCAGTAACTCCTACATCTTGACTAACTACTCTCTGTCAGTCCATTTATAAATCTCCGATAGTCTGTTAGTATCTGATCATCTATTCGTTAATAATATTTAGAAATAATTATTTATAATAAAATACTAATTGATATAGACATTAAACAAGTAGAGTGTCAACACAATAATTTGCTGACTATACATAAATAATGTAAAATAATAAGGTTAATATTTTTGTAATATATTTATAAATATTAATAAAGTATAATAACATTGACATCAAAAGTGTTTTCTGAATAGTGTGCTTAAAAAAAAGTACAAATAGAATATTTAAAGACTTTAATGCCAATACTGGTAAAATGTACCTTCAGAAGAGAAGCAATCTCAAAAGTATTGCGTTTTTGAATTCCAGATTAGAAATGCGAATTTTTGCAAGAATTTTTCCTATGTTGCAATCTATTACGGTAAGTATCTTAGTTGTAGACAGCAAAAAACAGAAATCGAGAAGCTCATGGAAATATTGCAGCTAGAATTTCAGTCAACTATAGAATCTTTCATAATTTTTTTTGCAAATAAAAATATAGACGAATGAAGATAGGTGGATAACAATAAATAAAGAACTTTGCATGAAAAACGATAAGGAAAGATTAAAAAAGGTCGATTTGAAATGAGATTACTACTTTTACTGGTCGTGAAAAAGTGATGAAGGAGAAAAGATCAAAGCTAAAAATCCATATCATGAGGTGGTGAGAACTTGAATGTACTTAAGTGCAGTTTCATATCATTATATCGTATTTGCAGCTGTAACCATGAATGACTCTACGGTTTAAGGCTCGAATCAACTAGAATGAAGATATCAATCTTTAATGAGCACGATGGATTATAGAATTATCTGTAAAGGAGAAGTTTTACAAATCTGCAGTGACATCGAATACGCAGGCAACAAAAACACTTCGCTTAACGACGATTGCTTTCTTAACTTTCATTTCACGCAATTGTATCAAGAACCAGAATGTTGATTTTAGAACAGTCAGCCTAATGAGCCATACTCTAAAGGTTTTTCTTAAGATATAATAATCTACAGCCGCTTAAACAAGAAGTTAGAGGCGGACTTTAGCGAGATCAAGTTTAGATTTTGGAATTATTTGGGTACAAGATAAACTTAATTTGACATGAATACCATAATTCGATGTCTTAATATGGACATGAAGAGGCTTTCGCTAAAATAAGACACGAACAGCTAATGGAAATTTTAAAACAAGAACCTTGACTATAGTGATATCCGAATAATTAAGACCCTTGTTTGGAATCAAAAAGTCCTAATAAACATTGAAGGTCATGATTCCGGTGATATCGAGATTCTAAGGGGTGCCCATCGGGGTTGTATACTATCCCCTGTTTTATTTAACATATACTCTGAGTGTTCATTTAAAGAAGTTATAAAAAATACTCTGGCAGTATAATCATAAATGGGCAGACAATCAACAAGATCAGATATGCAAACGATACTGTGATTATAGTGATGAACATCTAAAACCTCCAGAAAATGTTGGAAGCCATAAATTCTGTTAGTCAAGTTTATAGATTGAAGATGAACTCAGGGAAAACTAAATACATGGTTGTTAGAAGAGATCAAGATTATCATATACCATCCTTATTGGTAAATAATACTATTATGGAGAGAGTGAGAAACTATTAGAATCTAGGAATAAAATTCGAAGAAAACAACGTTCAGACAACGGAAGTCCAAATTTCAAGAGCAGTTTTTGTAAAAATGAAGAAACTTTTTACAAGTAGAAACTTTGACCTATCTCTACGATTGCGGATGGTACGATGCTTTATCTTGCTAATCTTATTATATAGTATGCAAGCATGGAAACTGAAGGAAAACGACATTAAAAAGCTAGAGTCCTTTGAAATGTGGGTTTATTGCTGCAGATTTAGAATATTATGGATGAATTTCATGAACAATAAAGAAGTCTTGCGGAAAATACAGAAGGCAAAAAAAGCTGATCCTTAATATCTTGCAGCTTATTAAGCAGGGAAAAATCCAAAGAAAAAGGCTGAAGAATCTACGAGAAAGGTTCGGGCAAGCATCAACCAAACTCTTTCGACTTGAAACCTCAAAAATTAGAATTGCCTTGCTGATTGTTAACATCTGATCAGAGATGGCGTTTTAAGAAAAAGAGAAAGCTTAACTACTGATACTTCTTGCACAATACAGTAAAAGTCGTCAATCATAAATGTTTCCATTAACTAATACCAACATTTAACAAATATTTAACTAACACAATAAAAATATGAACATTTATATAAATAATAATATACTACAACAATAATAATGTTTTAAAGNTAAAAACTAAAGTCCTTTGAATTGTGGGTTTATTGCCGCAGATTTAGAATATTATGGATGAACTTCATGAACAATAAAGAAGTCTTGCGGAAAATACAGAAGGCAAAAAAAGCTGATCATCAACATTAAAAACGAAAACTAAAATGCTTAGATCACGTTATTTGAGAAAAAATATACTCTATCTTGCAGCTTATTAAGCAGGGAAATTCAGAGAAAAAGACTGAAGAATCTACGAGCAAGGTTCGGGCGAGCATCAACCAAACTCTTTCGACTTGAAACCTCAAAAATTAGAATTGCCTTGCTGTTTGTTAACATCTGATCAGAGATGGCATTTTAAGAAAAAGAAAAAGCTAGTAAATGATTAATTAATTTAAAATTAACTTACCTTAACTACTGATACTTCTTGCACAATACAGTAAAAGTCGTCAATCATAAATGTTTCCATTAACTAATACCAACATTTAACAAATATTTAACTAACACAATAAAAATATGAACATTTATATAAATAATAATATACTACAACAATAATAATGTTTTAAAGAAAAAGTCACCATCAAGAACATAATAATCCAAGCCCAGTATTTTCAATATAAATCACACACAGCTCTCAAACACAAAACATTCTACCTTGGTAATCATTCACTGACCTCCTCTCATCTGTTTCTATCCTGTGCTGATTCTGTTGTGTTCTGTACCTTTGTCTGTTGGCTTGTTTTATTCACACACGGAAATCTAAAAAAATGCTATTTTTCTTTCGTGAACTTTCATTATCTGATAGGAAATTAGGAGACAGAAATTCTGCATATTTCATATAGATATCTTTCCGATATTTAATATCAAAATCAAATACTTGTAAAAATGTCGACCATTGCGAATTTTATAAATTTTGTTTCTAGAAGCTTTTTAAGAATTACAATCAGTCACTTCTGTAAACTTTTTACCATGTGAAAATGTCTAAAATTTTTAACAGCAATTACGACAATTAATGTTTCGAGCTTGTATGAATAAAAACACAATTTTACATTGTTTGTATGTTTACTGACATATGCGACAATATGCAATTTTGAATTTTTGCTTTGCGTTTAAGNTGAAATATGACAAAGCTATTAAATAAATATATACAGCTAAACGACAACAAAACAGATGTCAGTCTTACATAGAAAAACATTAAAAAAGCCTTGTTGGATGAAAGTAAGGAAAAATTTAAAAGCACCTCTTGGTCTCCCAAGGAACAATAAATGAGAGCGGAAAATTTTGTACTCATGGATAATAAAAGACGATACAAAGGTATTAATAATGACAGTCACAGGTAGATTCTTAAACAGATAAAAGGAAAAATCAGAAAAGCCAAATCAACATTCATGCAGAGTAAATGCGAGTAAATAGAAGAATTGGAAAGGAGATATGATTCATTTAATTAACATAAAGGAGTCAAAGAATTTACTGGTGCTGGAAGGAAAAAGCAGAAGGTTTTAATAAAAGACAACAACGAAAACATTATATTGGATTTCGACAAGAAGATCAAGAGATGGGAGGTATATATAAAACAGCTATTTGATGACAGCAAAAATGATATTTAAATAGGAGAAACTTTTAAAGGACCCTCAATAATAGTATACAAGGTTATAAAAGTAATTGAAAATTTAAAAAGGGCCAAATGAGGTACCGGTAGATATTTTCAAATTAAACGTAAAAGATAAGATAAATGTCCTAGTACAGCTGTATATTCTACCAGAAACATACCACAAGAATGGTTAAAATTAATATTAATTTCATTTGAAAAACATATAATGCGAGAGCGATTTTAAAACAGTCAGCCTAATGAGCCATACTCTAAAGGTTTTTCTTAAGATATAATAATCTACAGCCGCTTAAACAAGAAGTTAGAGGCGGACTTTAGCGAGATCAAGTTTAGATTTTGGAATTATTTGGGTACAAGATAAACTTAATTTGACATGAATACCATAATTCGATGTCTTAATATGGACATGAAGAGGCTTTCGCTAAAATAAGACACGAACAGCTAATGGAAATTTTAAAACAAGAACCTTGACTATAGTGATATCCGAATAATTAAGACCCTTGTTTGGAATCAAAAAGTCCTAATAAACATTGAAGGTCATGATTCCGATGATATCGAGATTCTAAGGGGTGCCCATCGGGGTTGTATACTATCCCCTGTTTTATTTAACATATACTCTGAGTGTTCATTTAAAGAAGTTATAAAAAATGCTCTGGCAGTATAATCATAAATGGGCAGACAATCAACAAGATCAGATATGCAAACGATACTGTGATTATAGTGATGAACATCTAAAACCTCCAGAAAATGTTGGAAGCCATAAATTCTGTTAGTCAAGTTTATAGATTGAAGATGAACTCAGGGAAAACTAAATACATGGTTGTTAGAAGAGATCAAGATTATCATATACCATCCTTATTGGTAAATAATACTATTATGGAGAGAGTGAGAAACTATTAGAATCTAGGAATAAAATTCGAAGAAAACAACGTTCAGACAACGGAAGTCCAAATTTCAAGAGCAGTTTTTGTAAAAATGAAGAAACTTTTTACAAGTAGAAACTTTGACCTATCTCTACGATTGCGGATGGTACGATGCTTTATCTTGCTAATCTTATTATATAGTATGCAAGCATGGAAACTGAAGGAAAACGACATTAAAAAGCTAGAGTCCTTTGAAATGTGGGTTTATTGCTGCAGATTTAGAATATTATGGATGAATTTCATGAACAATAAAGAAGTCTTGCGGAAAATACAGAAGGCAAAAAAAGCTGATCCTTAATATCTTGCAGCTTATTAAGAGGGAAAAATCCAAAGAAAAAGGCTTCAGTCACTTCTGTAAACTTTTTACCATGTGAAAATGTCTAAAATTTTTAACAGCAATTACGACAATTAATGTTTCGAGCTTGTATGAATAAAAACACAATTTTACATTGTTTGTATGTTTACTGACATATGCGACAATATGCAATTTTGAATTTTTGCTTTGCGTTTAAGCAGCTCCTTCAGAACTTGCATTAGTAATTAATTCAATAGGTAAACAAAGAAATTATTAAAAAAAAAACGTTCTTTTGTTAATAATTTGATTTAAAAATTTCTGCTTTTTACGTTGTTTGAAAATCACTGCATTTTTTTTGTTTTTCTTACCGTTAATTGATACAATGGAATTGCAATTTTGGTAAAATATAGAATAAATTGATGAAAATAAAAAGCTAAGCCTAAACATTTACAAAATTGTTGTGATATTTGTAACCCAAGAAACTATATTTAGGCAGAATTTTTTTGTTTTTTTTTTTGTTTTTAATTAGGTTGCTATTTTCTTGTTTTGTTAAATATTTAAGATATTTTATTTCTAATTAAAAAAAAAAACTCCATTGATTCAAATTAAAAGAAAAACCTAAATTAACTAAAACTTTCATTATAAGTACAAGTTTTTTAAACGCCTTTAAATATCTTGATTTATGAAATTTATATATCACTATTAACATGAATGCAATTGTACTGTGAATATAGCCCAAAACTTTATTAATAGCCCCTTGAGGAACAGACGGTGCATTCTAAGTGGCATTGCTAAATACTAATATTTGCCGTCAGGTGGTACACAAGCGTTATTTCAATAGAATTAGGATGGATTTCATGTAATGAAATCTAGAAGCTATATTTATGATGTAAAATATAATGCTCCATGAAGACGATTAATTTCATAAATAATTAGAGGTAAAAGGTATTTAATAGATATTTTATTACTATTTAATTCTCGAAAATTAACATATATTCCATGTCAGAACCATTTTCATTTTCAACTAAAATTATCGGGCTAGCGAAAAGTGAACAATTTGTTTGAATAATGTTGGAATCTAATCATTCATTATTTTTAATAGCTATTTGTGTATTAAGAGCGCAATGTGAGACATTGTCGATTGAGAGGTCATTGCCGTGCGACTTAGGAGCATGGCATTCTCTCCAAATCGACAATGTCCATTTGCTCTCGAAACACACACAAGATTTTTTCTACAGTCGCCACAATGAAATCATCCACCATAACAAAAAATAATAAATTTTACATAGCAGGACATTTTGTTAGATTATGTTATGTACCGACAGAGCAATCATATGTCTTGACTTGTGAAGGTAATAAACGTGTAGGTAACGCATATAAATTTCATGGTAAATCTTGAAAAATATTTTCAAATTTGTTAAACCCAATATAAATTAAAAAAAAAAACATTAATTTTTACAAACTAAAAAACTAATCAAACAAACAAAATACAGTGTAAAATATCGGGTGGCAAAAGGCTGGAGATGGTACTGAGCTTCGCCAGCGGTTTGCCATTTATTCCTATGTTAAATTGCGGCGAGTCGCTGGCGACGTGCTAGCGAACAACTATGCATTCGAGGGTTAATCATCAAAACAAATATTTTATATGTTTCTAACATTAAATAAATACTTTATGCATGGAAATAAAATTCTACAGCTAAAACTTACTTCCTTTCTCATTTTTAACTGCTTATATACCTCAAAAGCAATATCTCATAGACCCAATCACTACGTACACTTTAAAAGATAAGGTAATGAAAGCACCAAATTGTTTCTTCGATCCACCAACAATCTACTTAAAACAATTTCATTAATAATTTCATTGGCGTCACCTAATCACACCATCTATCAAACTACATACAGAAGGAAAATCTCCAGTATCGCATTGCATACAAACAACTGGACTGTTAGTATTTGAAAGCTACATTGAAGCTCATAAGCTTTTTGTCAATAAATTTAAATGAAATTGAAAAAAAAGTACATACTACAGAGTCAATCAAAAAAATAACAAAACATTTTAAACATTACTGGCATATAAAAAACGGGTCACCCAATTTTCAACGTATCAGAGCTAACTTTTAGCAGGGAATGTCCATATATTTTGATATTCTGGTACTAAAAGCCAATTTATTCTTAACAATCTACGAAAAAGCAGCCATTGATTCTTATCACAGTGAACTACATCTCAACGACAGATAAACAAACAAAAAACTGAAAGATAAATACACAGATTTAACTACAATATGATCTGTTGCTGTAGTATGGTATTCTTATAAACTTTAGACCAAGGTACTTAATTAAATATTCGCTAAGTTTGTTAGAGTTATTCATATCAGCACAACAATATATCACCCAACTTCTAAAAGTGTCGATGGGATATCAAGAAGGTAATTCTATGATATAACAGGTTCCATCATTGTTAAAAAAATAGTCGACATGATGATAGGCAGATTAATGAACTGTGTAGGGATTAGTGTTAAAGTTGTGTTCGAATGAGAGAGAGAAAAAAAAGTCAATTCCGTTTTTACAATTATAAATACGGCCTCTAGGAGTGCATCATAAAGAGCTTATATAATATACAATCAGGTAGTCCGTTGATTATGAAAAGTGTTGATGGATATCTGTAAAGAAGCAGAATACTTCCGAATAGATATTTTGGTCCTGAAAGAGTGATACTCAATCAGGTATTCGGTTGCCCAGACCGAGGTTTACTGTTGTACGTACCAATAAATATCTATGACGGGTAAAGATGCTTTAAAGTAGAAAAAACACTAGAATAATGGCGTTAGCGGTTTGCAAGGAGTGCTTCAAGAAAGATATTGAGAATTGATGCAAAAAATGGGTGGTTTAGTCTGATAAAAATGAGCTACATTGATAACCGAAAGCTCAATACAAAAATGCAAAGATGATATTTGCCGAATGCGTAGAGCGTTCACTGAAGAGAATGATGCGCTTCATGGAGTGGCAATCCGTCAGACTGTGAGTCGCTTACCGGTTTTTGAATGACTATTTAACTGGTTATATGGCACGTTATAGATTACCGTTTAATTGAACTTAGATTTGTGTGTAGTAAAAGACTGAAAAATATCTTAAAGCGTTACTTCTGTCAGTTGAAAAAAGATTAGACGACTGTAGGAACAAGGTGATAGAGACGTGGAAAAAAAAAGTTAAAGAACCAACTTATAGAAAACAACATCATGCTAGTGGTAGTGCTGAAATTGAGATGTAAATTGGAAAGCTTTGAGAGAAAAACTGAATTCCATCTCTAATCAACTGAAATAAGAAGCCTTGTTTACATTTTTAATCAAAACGGGCAGGTATGGTTCAAGCAAAGCATTAACTACAGTTTATTTGGAACCCCTGGAATGATCAGGAAGGATGGATGTAGGTTTCATCATTGTGTACAGTTTTGGAACTTAGCAGTTTTGAGAAGGGGCAGTATATCGGATTAGGGATGGAAAAGGCGCGTGCAGAATCGATTCTTGACTTTAGAATAGAATTTCATTCTTTCGATTCTTGAAGTCGACTAATCGACCCCGAAAGTCGACTTTTTGACTCAAATCGACTTATTTTAAATTTATTAAATTACTGAAAGAAGCTATTATATATATTTTAAACAATTTGTAGTATCAAGAATACTTTAAATAATTTATTAAATAATAAACGTGTAATTATAATTTTTAAGAATTTATCAAGAGAGATAATTAATAAATTATAAATTGCATTTGATTTGGCATTAAATATTAAAATTAAAATTTAAATGAACAGTAAAATTAAATAATCAAGAATATCACATATTTTCATCGATTGATCGTAAAAATATCAGTTCATTTAAAGGCTAAGGTGACAAGCGGCTCCTTAACTGGTTAGCAATAAGACCAGCATGTAAAAACAACCTTTCACAAGGTACAGAGGTTGCTACGATTGACAAGAATTTTTTAGCAACATTCCATAAGTATGGATATTCATACTTTATTGATTCCCAAACCAGAAATGGATTAGGGTTTTCCTTCCTACCTACAGCTGGGCGCGTTAAGTACTATCGTAGTTGAATAGGTAATCCTCCAGCTTCATCCGAATCTGCCTGAGAGTAACTACAGCTCACAGCATCATCAATATAGGACCATATATCATCATCTTTATCTTTGTTGTTTAGTGGTTGACTTTAAATAGTCAAGATATCTTCATTCTCAGTATTATTATTTACTATACTGGTCGTGGCTTGCAAAGCTTCCATCCGTTCAATATTTACAAGACTTAAACACAATAAAAAAACATTTCAGAACTTTATCATCCCCTAGTATTTTCTAGTTATATATCTATAATTTAATATTTTGTTGAAAAGAGTTACCAAGAATACAAGCGACAAAATAACTACTGTCCAATGAGCAAGAGATTGTAATGCATAAAGTGTTTTGATTGGTAGTTCGTACGAAAAAGTAGAAATATCGCAAACTATGTTACCATCAGATACTAAATATATTTAAAAATTCAAAGAATCATCGACTGAGAGCCGATTCTCAGATGACTGAAATCGATTCTTTTTAGTAAATAATCGATTCTTGACTAAAGTCAGAGTCGACTTTACTATCCCTATATCGGATGTATCTCCGTTGATATGTGACCTTGGCTGACTGGCAATGACAAATGTAAATGTAAATAACTAAGTTTCTACAGAAAGATCAAGAAAAAGTGTAGGTAAAATGGAAATGTTCTAGACTTAAACGGTGGCCTATTTAAAGAATCTTGAAAGCGCAGTTGAGTAGATTTAAGATAGAGAAAATGGTAGCTCAGGATGATACGAAAGTCATCATAAGTGATATAAATATAAGTTGCTAATAGTGTACATACAGTTACTTACATTCAAAATCGTCCACCTTCATATTTTAAAAAGAATTCTAAAAATCTTATAATAATTCTTGAAGAAATAAACAAAAAATAAAATATATTATTTAAACGGGATACCAACTTTACAAAAATAATTTTAAAAATTACATAATGAATACTCCCTACGAATAAAAAAAAAAAGAAAACAAAAAACTCAGATTTTTACCTCATATTGTAAATCGTCCACTTCAAATTTAATTTACAAAAACTTAATTAATAAATAGCTTGGTAGTATTTCATATTATTTTGGATCCCCCTTAGCATTTATGATCGCCTTAATAATGTTTGACATCAATTGTACCAATTTGTTGGTATAATAAGAGCTGATTTTACCCCATTCTTCCATCAAAGCTTTTTCCATATTATTTTTACATGATATGAAATGTTTGCTTAGATGTTATGCTAGGATATCCCAGAAAT
>NEEE01002082.1:6401-17300 GCA_002278615.1 Pogonus chalceus
ATTTTCTTTTTGTAGTTAATAGTTAAGCATTCTGCCCAATTTCTTGATGCTGTTTCAATGCTTCCTTATATCAATCATATACATTACGACAATTGTGGATGAGTTTTTTAGTTACTTCAATATTTTCGATTCCTCAACGCACAGTCACAGCATCATAAGCAGATCTCCTAGCCACTAAATATACCTCTTTGAGATTTCCATCAAAAATGCTTTATTTACTGAAAACCCTCTTTTTACATTAGCATTGCCATGAAAAATAGTAGTTACAATTTTCTTTTACTTTTTCAACATTTTAAGACAGTGGAAAATCTTCAAAAATTTTAATCCAAATCGATCCAGTCGATTGTTTATTATCGTACAGTTTCAAAGTAGTTCTTTATCCACAGGGTTAGCACATAAATTTTTAAATTCAAGATTGACTTTTTTAGAGCTGACACTATCAATCCATTTATTTTTAACTAATGTAAGCAATAACTTTCTCAAACATTGCTCACATACTCTCTAACTCTCCAAAATAACTTCAGGATCGAAGCAAGTAATGGCTTTTGTTAATTTATAAGCGAGAGGTGAACGTTCTTGTAGCTTAACGATATTTTTTAAATAATTTTTTATACTGTTGCCGAAAATTAAGAATTTTAAGTTGATTTTTATTTTTAATTTTATTTGTCGCGATACTTGCAGCTTTTCCAAGATACTTTTGGCTGGTTTCATAATATCCGGTTCAGCAATGCGATCTATTTGATTCACAATTATATTAGTGAAAGCTCTATAAACTAGAGGAGCTAAAAGTGCAACTGTTTGAAATTCTTTCAAGAAAGGTTAAATATCGTTAGCAAGTGATTGAAGAATGTTAATTTTGCAGTTATTAAGACATTGTCACACAATATTTTTTGAAAACTTTCGCATGTTGGTTTTTTTGACTTCTGTTTTAATTTCTTAAATATATTTTGTTAAGAATCGAAGCATTTCGATTGCTCGTTGAGCTACATTACCATTGTTTAACCAACGGACCGAATCGAATTTTAGAAGAAATAACTTTGAACCAGTAATTTCTGTGTAAATTTGCCGTCCAGCAGGTGAATCTATAAATAAATAATGTAAAGATTGCAAAAATTTCATATTATCTCATCCAGATTCTTAATACCAGCTTGAAAAGCACTTTGCATTCTATGAAGGTCACAACTTTCCATTTTTTATATTTCCGGATCATTCGAATCGGTTTTGACTATTGACTTGAGATCTGTTAAAGCTTTGAAATTGACATGAGGTTCATCCGTAGAAATTAGAATAATTTTATACAGAGATAAAGAAAATATTCTTTTTAAAAAAGCTTCTGTTAAGTCTTGTGATTGTGTCCTTTCTAAAAATACTGACGCTAAATATTGAGTTTTCACTTTTGTAGCATTGTTAGACCAATAACGGATATTTATTTCCATTTGTTGTTTTTTTTTTTATATAAGTAGACCAATAGTGGAGATGATGAACTTGGCTGAAACAAGAATAAAGTAATTGCAAAAGTTTTGTTAGCTGAATTGATTGCTTTTTTATGTTTGTCTCCATGCATATATCTAATTATAGTTTGACGTCCCATATTGCTAAAATGAATTATCTCGGAACATTTCTTACACATCGCAGAATGTTTATCATTATAAATCTGTTTAATCCAAGATGTAAATAAAGGATCTGATAACCAGTCCAGTTAAAAAGTAGTTTTTTTTGTAAGACATTTAGTTTTATATCAATTAAAACACCATCACCTAAGTAAAACGAGAAAAATACATATAAAAAATCTTTTATTATTCAATTTTGAGTCCTATTCCATCAATTTAGTTTAAAATTAGATCGATGTGTTCAGTAATAATTATTTAGAAAAAATAATTTAAATTCAAATAGAATTGATGAAATTCAAAAAAAGTTATAGTGGACCAAACAGAAAACTAATGTTATAACGCTGAGATGCAATTAGAAAGATGAAATTTAACTTTAAAAATAACTGAAAAGCACCACTTTACGACTTCGACATATTTACATATGAAATGTGGGTATATAAATAATGCCCGGTTTTCAGTAAAAATGATCAGAGATTAGATACAAACTCGCAACGCCGTTACCTGGGGAGTTACTAAACATCCGAAAAGCACCATGAAATAGTTCGCGAGTGCATCGATAGCGGCGCGCCGGTTTTCTAAATTCTTCCATAACTACTTCACTTTGTCCGCGACTGTAGTAGTGAGCAAGTGTATCGTGCGTTTTGTACTTATGTTCTAGAACATTTCTTTTAGTGTTGTAACCATTGGCCTAACAGGTTATGGGCCCAGGTGCGCGTGCATAGAACAAGGTACAAGAATCGGGAAAAATCTGTGAGTTTCCACAATGAGCGCCACGAACATTACGCGTATCGAACTGTTGAGCAATAGTAATTTTGATACCTGGAAAATGCAAATGAGGGCGGTTTGACAAAAAACGACTTATGGGGTTATGCAAACGACACTATTGTAAAACCGGAACAAGCGGATAACAATACAAACGAAATCGCGGCGTGGTCGAAAAAAACCGAAAAACAATGTCAGATATAATTTTGTCGATTAGTCCGAGTGAATTAAAACAAGTTAAAAATTGTAAAACCACGCATGATATGTGGGTAAATCTTGAGTCGATATACCAATCGACGGGACAGGCAAAAAAAGCTACGCTTTTAACACATCTGACTTTGCACTAAATGGCCAAAAATGTGTTCGTGCGTGATCATCTAAACACATTTTTCGATACGGTCGACAAACTTATGGACATGAGTTTCAAAATCCAGATTTGTTGTCTATAATGCTGCTTTACAGTTTACCCGCGAAATTTGACCATTTCAGATGTGCAATCGAATCACGCGACGAATCCAAACAATATAAACGCTTTTTTCGTAAAGAAAAACATTGAAAGACAACATAAAAGCAAACCAGAAGCCGTCAAAAATGACTTGGGTAGACGCAGTCAAAGGAACGGCAATTCGTTTTATGTCCATAAAGCTGTTGCATGTCGAAGCAAACAGTTTGCCAAAAATCAGTCGGCTAACAATTCCGAGGAAGTGGGTTTAACTGTGTTCGAGGTTTTAAGTGTAGATCCTGATGGGCGGAACGGAAAGTGGTGTCTCCACAGTAGTGCCACATCTCATGTGAAACAAAACTGAAAATTTGCGTGAAGTCGACGACTTGGACAATGGTTCTTTGAATCTAGCAAACAACACTACAACAAAAGGGGCAACTTCCGGAACTGCATACTTTGAGACTGACAGTTTTGGTAAAAAAAAAATTCTTTAAGCAACGCGTTGTACATTCCCGACCTCAGAACTAACCTCCTTTCCGTTAGCAAAATGACCGATCGCGGTTTTGAGGTCTTTTTTAAGCAGGACGACGCCATTGTTTCGAATAAAAATGGCGACATTAAGCTTCACGCGAAGCGGTGTGGAAATCTATACTACGTTGGCGGGCTTAATCAGAACGATGAGTGAAATGAACGTTAAAATCGTTTTACGAAATCCACGCTTTATGGAATTGTCGAATCGTTCGATTTGTGGCACAAACGCATGGGCCACGTTAACGCGAAGGATATAATAACAGCAATGCAAAATCGGATCGTACAAGGATTAAAATTCGTTGACACCGAGAATAAGATACATTGTGAAATCTGTTCAAAATGTAAGCTAACGCGGAATCCGTTTCCTAAAGCTTCGTCGAAAGACACAAATATCTTAGAGGTTATTAATAGTGAAATATGTGGGTATATGAGGGTCGAGTCTATTGGTCGTGCCAAGTACTTTGTAGAGTTTATAGAGGTTAAAACTAGATGGTGTAAAGTGCGATTTGTTCGCTTCAAGTCCGATATTTTCGAAGCGATGAAAAATTTTATAGCACTTGTAGAAAAACAGAAAGAAGCTTACGTTAAATGCCTTCAAACGGATAATGGCGCAGAATATACCAGTTAGGAATTTGACAGCTACTTGAAGCGTCGTGGCATCAGAAGAAGATTGACTATCCCATACAATCCCGAGCAGAATATGGTCGCCGAGAGGAGGAATCGGACACTGCTCGTTATGGCAAAATATTTACTTGCGGATTGCGGATTTCCTTCTGGGCAGAAGCCGTTACCAGACCGAAATATGTTCGCAATCTTTCTCCATCAAAGAGGTTGGGTGGTCGGACTCCATATGAGCTATGAACCGGCAAAGTTCTCGAGGTGAGCAACTTCAAAGTGTTTGGTAGTCACGTGATCTACTTAGAGAGAGAACCAGAAAAAGACAAGATACAACCTCGAGCAAGAGACGGAATCTTTTGAGGCTACGCTGAGGAAAACAAGGGTTACTGGATCTGGTCAAATGAAAAGCAAAAGGTTCTTATCAGCAGGGATGTCAAAATCGTCAGTGAACTCGGAAATGGATAAATGAAAAATTTCATAGCTTTTGTCCATGATAAAATACACGCATTCGACCTACGAGTTAATCGAACACCTGCACCAAAATCATCCAAGAAACGACAAATACTCCGACCGAGACCAATCCGAAAATAATGAACCTGAGTAATCGACTGATGAGCAAAATGATTCCGCGGGCGCTAATCGAAAAGGGCCTGGATAGATTTTACTTGGCCACGAGGTAGGCCAAGTAAAATCTATCATCCGGTTCTCGAAGCGAATCTCTCAGCAATGGACAAGTATATATTCCTCTCAGAAATACCAATGAAGCTAGCTCTATCTAGCGCCGATGTCAAAGAATGGCATAATGCTATAGACGACGAAACAAAGGCTATAATGTGCAACGACACCTGGACTGTGCAAGATCGTTCCGAGGGAGACGAAGTGATAGGAAGTCGCATTGTACTTCGAAACAAATATAAGTCAGATGGTACCCTAAACCACTGAAAGGCCCACCTCGTCGCTCATGGATTTAGCCCGCAACCTGGACCACACCACTTCGATACATTCGCCTTCGTGGTATGCTTCGGATGTATCCGGTTAATGGCGTCGGTTAAAGCTAAGTTCGGAATTCAGATACAGCAGCTGGATATCACCGCTGCTTATCTCAATGGTGATCTCGTGGAACACATTCTAATGAAACCGCCAACACAGCTGGAGGCCAGTTTGGATAGAATCGTCACTGATGAGGGAAGTCGTGCTGCGGGAGCCAAGGCCAAACGAATGGTTTCCGAATTGCAATAGGGAAACCAGGTTTTCCGCTTGACAAAATTCCTTTACGGTCTCAAGCAGGCTGGTAGAAATTGGTATTCGAAGTTGGACGCAATTTTGCAAGAATACGGGGCCAAGCCAACTCAGTCGGATCCTTGTTTATACTATCTTAATTCAAGGAAGGACTTAACCATGGTCATCGTGTATGTGAACGACATACTGGTAGCCTCGAAGAGCCAGGAAAGCCTATCCGCTGTCGTTAAATACCTGTCCAGCTGCTTCAAGATGAAGCATCTAGGCGAAGCGAAGTATTGTTTGCACGTTGAGTTTGCATATCACGACGATCGAGTATCCATGCATCAACGAGGATATATAACCGACTTGTTAAGCCGCTTCGGCCTGTCGGATTGTAAGCCCGTCACTACACCAGTTTTAGTGGGCTTGCAACTTTAAAAGAGCAATGCGATAAACAAAGAAGATTCAAAACTTCCATACAGAGAGCTCGTGACAGCATTGACGTATTTAGCTTCCACCACACGACCTGACATCCGCTTCGCAATCAGCTTCTTAAGACAATTTAATAATTGTTATGGAGATGAGCACTGGAAAACTGCAAAGCGAGTATTGCGCTACCTCAAGGGTTCCAACGATGTTGTAATGACGTTTGGAAGCAATTCGGGACCGGTTCAAGGCTACGTTGATGCTGACTGGGGCAATAACACTAAAGATAGGCGCTCTTTCACCGGCCACCTCTTCAAACTCAACGGGTCACCGATCTCCTGGGATGCAAAGAAACAAAAGACTGTGGCTTTGTCAAGTACAGAGGCGGAGTATATGGCCCTGTCGGAGTGTACCAAGGAAAGCATCTACTTGCAAAGACTACTCTTGAAGCTGGGACTCAACGATATGGCTGACGTATACGTACACTGCGACAACCGAAGCGCTATAAAATTAGCTGAAAATCCAACATTTCATGTTCGTAGTAAACATATTGACATACGTTACTAATTTGTTCGTGATGCGTTGAAGTGGTGTCAATTGAAGATTCGTCCTGCATCTTCTGAAGATCTAATTGCGGATATGTTTATGAAAGGTTTACCAACGCGAAAGCATTTACATTATATCAATATAAGCGGATTACAGGTTTTCATTTGGAAATCTCCCAACTCGAGGGGAGGTGTCAGAGATTAGATGCAAACTCGCGTCGCCGTTACCTGGCGAGTCACTGAACATCCGAAAAGCGCGCCATGAAAAAGTTCGCGAGTGCATCGGAAGTGGCGCGCCTGTTTTCTAGATTCTTCCATAACTACTTCACTTCGTCCGAGACCGTTGTTGTCAGCAAGTGTATCGTGCGTTTTGTACTTATGTTCTACAACATTTCTTTTAGTGTAGTGATCATAGGCCTAACAATAATTTTCAAGAAAACTATATTTTTCTAGCTTACGCCTTGTTATTTGCAGTGATGCCCATATAAATCGTGCGAAAATTTGAAATTTGATTTGGCTTATAAATTTCAAATACCTAAATTGCAATAAAAATAAAAATAAAAATCCATTTAGAAAATTTCCTGACTTTTCCCTAACTATTCCAGAAATTGAAAATTCTCAGACTTTTTCAGGTATTCCAAATCGCTCGCAATTCTGACTATTTTTAATATAACAGTAAAGTATCAATTCCGGTTGCGTGAAGATTGCCATAATTTTTGTATAATAGCTCTTGTAATTTGCTTAAAGATTTTAAAGTTTCATTAATTTTGAGCAAAGGGTTTTTGAGTAAAAAATTAAAAACCTTAGCAGTGTACCAGTATAATGTCATTTCTGGTTGCCTGAGAGTAACCATTATTTTTCATGAAATAGCCCTTGTAATTTGCTAGAACATTTTTAAGTTAAATTATTTCGAAACAAAACTTTTCGAGTAAAAATTTTAAAACTTTAGAACTGCGCCAGTAATGTGTCAATTCCGGTTGCCTGAGGGTAACTATTATTTTTGATATAATGGCCCGTGTAATTTGCTAAAACATTTTTAAGTTTCATTAATTCCGAGCATAGGAGTTTTCAGTAAAACATTTAAAACCTTAGAACTGTACTACCAAATGTCATTACCGGTTGCATGAGGGTAACCATAATTTTGATATAAAAGCCCTTAAAATAGCTAGTTGATTTTTAAGTTTCACTTATTTAAAACAGAGGGTTTTTGAGTACAAAATTAATAACCTGAGAACTGTAAAAGTAAACTGTCATTTCCGGTAGCCTAAGGGTAACCATTATTGTTAATATAATATTATTTGTATTGCGCTCAAACATTTTTAAGTTTCATAAATATCGAGCAAAGTGTTTTTGAATAAAAAAGTAAAAACTTAAATAATGTATGGGTGAAATGTCATTTTTGGTTGCCTGAAGGTAGCCATCATTTTTTATATAATAGCCTTTGTAATTTGCTAAAAAAAATTTAAATTAAATTATTTTCAAGCAACGGGGATTTCAGAAAAAAAATTAAAAAACTTAAAACTGCACCAGTAAAGTGTCATTTCCAGTAACCATCATTTTTTATACTTTGTACTTTGCTAAAAGATTTTTAAGTTTCATTAAATCGAGCTAAGTGATTTTGAGTAAAAAATTAAAAACTGTACCAAAAAATGTCATTTCCAAATGCCTGATGGTACCCATAATTTTTCATATAATAGCCCTTGTAATTTGCTAGCAGATTTATAATTTTCATTAATTTCAAAGGGAAGGTTTTTAGGTAAAAATTTAAAAATCTTAGAACTGTACCAGAAAAGAGTCATTTCTAGTATCCTGAGGGTAACCATTATTGTTTAAATAATAATACTTCTATTGAGCTAACAGATTTTTGTGTTTCATTAATTTTGAGCAGAGTTTTTGAATAAAAAGTAAACACTTAAATAATGTACCAGTAACATACCATTTCCGGTTGCCGGAGGGTAGCCATTATTTTTTATAGATTAGCCTCTGTAATTTCATTTCTTCATGACCCAGGCACTATCAGAACCTGACTGTTTTGGTTCGTACAGGAAGAGGATAAAAAAATCAATGGACCCAAGATGCAAATTATGCGACACGTTAGTGGATGACGCAAATCACTTCTTCATTGAGTGTGAAATCTGGTATAGATCCAAGCTGTAGAAGAAGCTAAGGTAAATCTTAAGAAGATTTTCCCCATCCTCTGCAAAAAAAAGCACTAAATTTATTGGAACCATTGCGCGCGTCGCAACAAAACTATCTGTTCCCGAGATATCGCGTTTTAAAATAAGTATCACGACGCTCAGTGTCAGTCGCCTTCTTAACGTGCGACCCAAATTTGTCTGGATTTTTGGGGACGATAAATCGTTTATTGAAGTCCCTAGTTAGTACTTTTTCGACATACTACACCTGTCAGCATGTATTTTCGCACACAACAAGTCGATTGCCGCCGATTTGATTGCAATCGACTAGTGGATTACATATTTTCTAGGCGTATTTTAAGATTTTACATATTTTTTAACCCCTTGTCAATGTCCAGTTTATGAATGGTTTGCTGTGAGCACGGCGTGACTTTATGCCAAATTCAACTCACTGTCAGCACCTACACTGTATTATAATCCTGCAAAAGAGGTCCTGCGGTACTTTTTTCAACGCTCAGATCTAACGATGGGGCGCAAGAAATCTGCAAGCATTAATAACACCGAGAAGATGCTATCGAGTAGCTCCCGCGCAAAGCTCTTCAAAGCCGACAAAAAACCGCCTCTAAGGCGATTTCAGAGAAGTCAGCCATCAACCCGAGCAGTAAAGAAACTAAGGTTAGTTCTTGTTCCCGGCAGTCTTCACTCACAGCAAATCTTTGACATCTGAAAGATTGTGGGAGCAACTTTAAAAGGAAATACTTATTTTGCAAAATGTTATTCCAGACATTTCCTGCTCTGCACCAACACGAGCGCCACACTCATCTCTATGACTATGCGAGAAATCTGGAATCAAAGTTACCAGTCCCAAATAATTAACTGTGAGCCAAGATCGCTGAGATCAAAGGGACAGGTAAGAATGATTACATTGCAGATCGCAACGGGTTTGACTTGTCATCACGCAGAGGCAGAAAGGAACCAAAATAAAGGTTCATCCCTTAAAACTTTTCTCAAAGATAGATCGTTCTCTGCCTCTACCTCAACAAGCCCTATTACCGCTGGTACTTCTAACAACCAGCCCGCTATATCAAACGTTATCCCGCGCTCTTCCAAGCAATCAATAGCAAACCCCGCTACGAGGGATACTTATGTAGTTCACAACCCTATTGATACTCATTCTACTCCGGCTAAACAATGTCCGTCGTCTAGCTCTCTCCACCAACCTCCATCCCTAAGGAGAAAGACCATCATGAAGGCTCGAACCATGAATAAAACAGCCTCAATATCTAAGAAGAGGCAGGTGCCCGCTATGAAAACTTCAAAAGACCTTACAGACAAGACTTTACCTCATAACTAGCCGTGAAGTTTACCACCGTATTCAGATGCATGTCCATCAGAGACCAATCAAGAGATAATATCTTTCAACCAGGACCTATTTTTCCTGGAGACCCTTGTCCAGGCAACTAAATCTGCTGATGATCCTTTAAAGTCGCTGCTTGAATCATGCTTAAGCGGCTCGGACGAGGACTTCGACAAAGCAATTTCACTTTGATTTAACTCAACATTTCCACCGAAATGCATCGCCAGACCGCTTAAACTTGCCAAACCTCACCTCCCTCCACCGACGACCACCAAAGGCAATAAATCAGCCGAATACAAGAAGGCACAAAGAAAATCTTCGCTGGTACTCCTCTAATCCAAGAGTAAATCTATCCAGAAATGCACGTAGTTGAAGAATTTTATGCAAGCATATTTTAGAAGAATGTGCCAAATAAGAAGCCTATTAGCAATATGGGATTTAAAATAATCTATTATCCCCTCTTACCCACAAAAATCAATGAGTCAACGAAGACCTAGAAGAACAATGCTCCAGGATTCGATGGTGTACTAATCAGTCAAATAAAAAGCTCCCCGCCGTCAAATTGGCTAGCTTCTACAGTGCAATATAATTTCAGCGTCTTACACCATCGTACTGGAAGGAAAAATAAATGATTCAACTGCCTAAGCCGGGCAACAGACGCACCGCCAATAATTGGAGATCTGTTACGACCCATTCTGTCATCCAAAGGTTGCTCCACAGAATATTAACTACCTCCAACGTGGATTTCGTGAATAGAAGGTTGTTAAGCGAATATATCACTGCTCCACCAACATATATCATCTAGAAGATTACAAAGAAAATCAATAAATATTGTTTCCCTCAACCTTAGAAAAGCGTTTGATTCAATCCCGCATGATTCGATTAAAAAAGAGCTTATAAGAACGGAATTAGACAAGCCATCAATTGATCACATATTCAGAACTTTCTCGGCATTCACATCTATCAACATTGTTAGACAATAAACGCACAGGATAAAATTTCTCAGAGAAGTAAAGCAGGGCGACCCACAAAGTCCGCTACTTTTTAAACTGGCATTTAATGCACTTATCGTAGAACGCCACGAGAAGCTAGAAATTATCTATCAAAATATGCATAGTGTGAGAACTAGCTAAAAACCGAAAATTTCTGTTCACATTCTTCTTATCAAATATAAAATCTAAGAAATTTGGATCAGGTAGAAATTGGATTAATTCTTTGGGAAGTTATCAGGAAGTAGATTCAACAAATGCGC
>NEEE01002083.1:630-11372 GCA_002278615.1 Pogonus chalceus
CCCTTGACACATTCTAAGTAATTTGACTGATATTAACGCGAGAATTGACCGCTGTAGAATTTAAAATGTAAAGAAATTTAGTATAGATTATTATAAATTAAACTAATTATAAGGATATCCCTTGGTACTTCTACCGTAAATTTTATTACAAATGAAAGTATTTTTAAATCGCAAGTGTAATCACAAAAGCTGTAAATCGTGCACTAAGCGACCGTTATTAAAATCAGCGTCATCGAAGTTGTCATGGCTGTGTAGAGAAAATGGTGCACGTTCTATACACGTTATATATGTATATAAGTACTTTCACTATAGCAACCGGTACGGAATTCTGCATCGGTAATTGTTCCAGTGGTACTCAAACGACGGAAATCATTTGTAATTATTGTTATTAAAGTAAGTAACAGTAAAAGGTATAAGATTATTTTCTGATTACCATTTTTTATATTTATTTATGATTTAAGATTGTAAAAGGGATATTGCTGTTAATGACTATTTATTATTTTAACTTGTTTATGTAAATATTGCAAAATTTTTATATTTTTCAATAAATTCAAGGTAAGTTGCATTTTTAAAATCAAGGAATTATGAAATTTAATATTTAATTTTCTTGTAAAACATAAATATATTATAGAAATTAAATAAAAGAGGATATTTAATTTTTTTTTCCCATTGAAAAAATAATTACAGATGAATTTGTAGTGAAAATGTATATAAATTGTGTTTGTAGTAAATAAAATTATCTATTCCTATGCCATATGAAACTTATCTAATAAAATAAATTTCTATATTTACAGGCATGAAGGTATAAACCATAATAAACCTATTACCTCGATGTACGGAACAGGAATTTGAACATATCGTAATATCCAACAACGAAGACTAGATATAAAAATGTTTAGCTATACCTATAAAGCAGAAGAATGGGTGTAGTCACAGTAAAAGAGCGCTAATACTTACAACTGCCGCGGCTCTCCTCGATGTCCAGGATAATGTTGGATTGACCCGTCTCGACCTCGCATAAACCTGCCAACAGAAGAGCGCGTGTTAATTATAGTACTCATCTGGGGAACACGTTCGGTATTAGTACAAAGCGAGTGCAGTACGCCGTGGCCAACTCTCTATTACAGATTTACAGAGTGCTAATGGGATTCGTATCGCATTTATAAGGATCAAGTAACTATACGGATTCTTTTTTTTTTTTTATTTATATCATCTAATAAAAACTCGTTTCTTTTTTGTATAATTCTGAAGATTGTCATATTACTTGAAGATTTATTTAATCTTCCTTTCATAGATCAGGAGCTAGAAATGTTAATCTTAGTTATTTTTCATTCATAATATTTTTGAGATTAATGCAACTAGCATGCTATTATTTAAATATTTAAATAAAATACTTGGTAGTTGTTAATTCTACATTTTTTTGAACCTCTAATATCCGATATTGTGCAATTAAATATATTATAATTAATTTTGTGTTTTATTTAAAAATTTAAAAAATTATTTAAAATATATCACTAAAAACCGACAGCTCGAAATAAAAAAAAACAGTATTAGTTTAATAGTTATTTGTGTATTAAGAGCGCAAAGTGGGACATTGTCGATTGAGAGATTGTTGCCGCGCGACTTAGAAGCGCGGNGCAAAATACCTACTTTGTATAGCGACTGTAGAAAAATATATTTTTTTTATAATAGACCCCACGTAAAATGCTTTTGTTTCCAAATTAATAATTTATGTTTTTGACTGAAACATTTTTAATTAATAAATAATTCGTTAAAAGTTTCAAATTTGTTTAAATATTATACTAAAAACGTTAATAACTATTGTATTTTATATTCGATTGGAAAAAACTGAATTCAATTGTTTGCACTCCAGCACACTCTGATGTTAAAAATAAATAAATATAAAATTAAAAATATAATAAAACTCACAATAACACAATGCTTCGATGTTAACGCGTTGATAGCACGATTAATACTAAAACAAAATTCTAAATGTGCAGGTATATTGGATAATTGGGTAATTAATTAAAATTTAATTAATTTGTGACAGGTTCAGACTTCACAATATTTTGTCAACAGAGTAAAATAAAATTAAATATTTTTGATATAGTTTTAGTAATTGCTCAGAAGGCTTTTGAATAAACTAACTATTTATTAATTTTATTTTATAAAGGATTAAATAAGACATTTGAGTTTTTGCAAAAGAGATTAAGATAGTAACTTTATAAGAATAAGAAATGATTTAAACTATTAAATAAAAAACATTAAGTATACACAGTGTATGAGAAATAATTTAATGATAATAATTAAAATACTTTGAACAGATGCGTCTAAGATAATATTTTAATAAAGTGAATCATGAAAATTGTTCGTAGTGTAAAAACAAGATAATTAAAGTTTATAATGAAGCAGATCATTATTAAAATTATTGCATTTAATTTAAATTAATCTTGCGAATAATAAAGTACAATAATGAATTAAATTGTAGTAATTGAAATAATTACTAATTACCCATGTGAATTCATCTTTACTGAAATAAATTATAATACATATCATTTAAATTTCAATTATATATTACTACTGGCTCATTTAAAATAATGAGTTTACCAATAAGGATCTTTATATTATTGAAGCATTGGGAAGACATTCCGTTGTTAATTATTCTTATTTTAGGTCAAACATTTAATTAATTATAGAGCTATTCAATCAAAACTGTGATTATACCTTTGATATTATTGAAAACTATTCAACAAACATTCATTAAATAAATTACTAACATTAGTAACTCAAATATGACAGCTTAATATTATCACTAACAACTAGACATATTATTAACTTGATGATAAAACGAAATTTTATTAAAAATAGCTTCTATTAAACATATTTTTTAACTTTCCTGCAACATGTTACTTCAATAATATTATCACTTTACGGAGGAAAAAATTAAAATGTTTAAAAATACGAAAAAGACTATATCCAGAAAGTTTTCTGGATTTGCAGCCGGGAAGGAATCGTTAGATATATTCGATTCAATTCTTCCATATTATTTTTTGATAAAAGCATTTGGAATGGCTCCGTATAAGATAATTGGTGTTCAAGGGAAAAGAAAGTTTGTTTCAACATTTTTTCAACATGTAATAAGTGTTGTTATTATAACAATCTTATTTACAATGTTTGTAATAGGGTTTCCACAAAGAGATGAATTTATTGAAAAGTATTTTGAAGAAGTTGAAGGTGCTATTGAAGGTATTCAAACATCAACAAATATTGCTTTAACGTTAGGTCAATTTTTATCATCGTTGTATTATCATAGAGCGTATATGAATTTATTTACAAAAATGGGACATATTGATGACTTTTTCCCAAGTTTAGGAAGATGGGTTGATTATGCCCATATACGTAAAAGAGTTTTATTAATAGTTGTTATCTGGGTTCTTTTAAGTCTCATGCAAACAGCATTTGATTATTTCTTCCTTTTCCGTGGTCAATTCTTGCTGTATTGGACAGTTTATTGGATTCCTTACTTCATAAGTGCCGTTACAGAAACAGGACTATTGGTTAATCTAATTGGATTACGATATCGATATGAAATTTTGAACAAACATGTTGAAGAGATTATTAACGAACCTGTTCTAATACGGAAGGATAAAATTATTGAAGTATCTACGGTATCTGATAGGAAGAAGTTTTTAACAGATGGATTACGAAGAACGAAATATATTCATTGGCATTTAACGGATATTGGAATAGAAATTGATGGGATTTTTAATTTTTCTATGTTGCTTATGATTACTAATACTTTTATTGCTATTGTTTCTTCATTTTACAATGCTTGGATTAGAGTTAAAATAAGTAAAACTTTTCTTGAATTTCTTGATAATGTGTTTGGGTTAATAAATTATTGTGTAACAGCTGTTATTAGACTTTTAATTATTATTTATAATTATAACATGGCGAAATATGAAGTAATAATTATAATATTATTAAAAAAACCTATTTTATTTTAATTTATATTCTGTTTTACAGTCGAACGCAGTAGTTCACATGATGCATAAAGTAAACTTAGATACACCAAAGTTAATTGAAACAGTAAGTAAAACAAAAGAAAAATTAATGAATTTGTTTTATTAATATCACCAATTTAATAGTTGGAATCAATATATCTACAAGTGTTTCATCATAAATTGGAGTTCTCAGCTTGTGGTCTCTTTCCTTTAGATAACACGCTGTTTTTTTCGGTATGTATAATAATAGATTTGAATAAAAAAAATTCTAATTAATTTGATCTGATTTGTTTGAGATGGCTGCGGGAGTTGGCACGTATTTAGTTATATTGATTAATTTTAATGCTTCAGAAAGTAATGAAGCACCTCCTGATATCTAAAATAAAATCAAGGAGATTTTTGACAATGATTAAAATAATCAAATAACAAGTTGATCGGAAACATAACTAACATACAAATGAAATATTTCTTATAGATAAACCAACGCCTACTAACCTAGTAGATAATAAATAAAACAATAGAAAAACTTCTTCGAATTTCTATATCAACCTTTCAAATTCATCAATTTCATTTGCTGTCAATGTAGAGGCACTTGGTGCTATGGGCACACCTCGTATTTCAATAACAAATTCGCAAAATGACATATGAGCAACAACACTAGTCTTTAATTATAAATTCAAAATTCCATGTAGGTAATGTCCTTTACAACAGCAAGCTGACATCGATAGCATGACATTCAAGGCCTCTTGCACTTTTATAAACATAAATAATCAAGTAGTTAATGTTTCACCATTTTGAAAAACTACCTGTTGTCTTCAAAGACGAAATGTTTATTTAGTAAATATTTGTTATTAACTGTTGTTTCCTTGTTTTAAAAATAATTTATTATAATATTCAAATTTATTGATGTGAAGAGGTTACATTTATAAAAGTAAATAAAATATATGGTTTTATATTTGTTTTTATATGTAAATAGTTTGTTTGAATAAATTACTGCATTTATATTCTTAGATGTCAATTTCTTTTTTGTATCTTGAATATATTTTTTGAAGGTTGTGAAATATTCATATTTATACATAATTTTAAATTAATAAAATCGATAATATTGACTCATGTTACATAAAATATTTAATATTATTTGTACATTTATATAAANTTTTTAAAACATATCATTAACTTTTTACGAATTACTTTAGCATAGAATGATAAATAATAACAAAACATAATTGCTAAACAAATTTTGTTTGAAAAGGCAACTAGGATTTTAAAAATCAAAGCTATTATCTGAATAGTTAATACCATGCTTAGAAATAAACGAGATTTAAACCATTTCGATTTGGTTAAAATTACAGTGAATTCAAACTGACCTAAATTTATTTTCTGAAGCATAATTACACGCTGTAGATTTCTAAGAATTCGGAAACATACAATGATTTCCTTGTTAGCCTAGCAAATAATTTATTTGAATATAATTAAATAAGAAAAATAATAAATAAGGCATTGCCAAATTTTCATACAATTACACTTAACACCCACAATCTTAAAAATCGTGATCTATAATGATTTAAATTAGTCTTAGTATAAATATGAGTTCGTTACACTCAAACGTTGTATGAATACAAATTTTGTTTTTGATAGTGACATCATGTTCCATTCAAATTTAACAATTTACCACGCCAACTTTGTGTATATTATTCGCTTTGTTGTTTAACCAATATCTTATTTAATATTCGAATGATGATTGAGAGTTTTATCTGCTGTTAAATTTATTCTCTTCTTCAAAGGTTCAATTCCGATGCCGATGGCGTATTTTGATTTGGTGATTTCAGATGTCAAAAAAATTACTTTGTTTATTGTTTTATTCTTGTATAATGTTTTAAAGTGTCTTAGCAGGTAATAAATATGGTTTTTGATAATTAATTTTGAAACAAGAAGAAAAATTTGTTGTTTTGAGTTAAAATTAATTTTTTTGAATTGAAGAGTTCAATAAAATAAAAGTTTTCCGTATTTTGTCTTTGTTCGGTATGATTATTTTTATAAACAAAAGAAGTAAACAACATAGGATTAACTTAATTAATATAAAAGTAAAGTACCATAGTAGGTTCTGCATGAAAAACCTTCCTGAACATATACATATGTTTAAGTTCAGCATTTGATGTACAATTCGCTACGTAATTAGATAAGACATGATGTATAAGCACAAGATTGTATTCATGTAAGGCTGATGTCTGCATACGTCTTGTATGTGTAATCCTGTTTAGCAGGACATTATACCCACGCGTATTCCTCGCGTCACCAACCAATCAGATATCGTTTCTCACATTCACCTTCTTTACAACTTTGCTTTTAAGAATATTGTGAGCCATTAAGGATTATGCAAATTCTTGTTGATATTAGGGTTATATACTTGGAATAAAAGTACTTTTCATTATATGCTAGCGTGAAATGTGATAGTTTTGTGCAGAATCTGATTATTGGGTGGTCGATGAGACAACCAGTGGCGGAACGATATTAATAATTAACTTTTTCAACTCTATAGTTGCTTCAAAATGCTTTCAAACTCATAGTTGGCTAATTTTAGATAATAAATGAATGTATCTTCTTCTTCTTCTGTGGCTCTATAACCAAAGTGCGGTTTTGGCCTCCCCTAATACTCGCCTCCATTTTTCCCTATCCTTAGCCATTTATCTCTAATTATTTATTCCTAGCTTTTTGAGATCCCTTATTGTATTATCCATCCATCTGCTTCGTGGACTCTCCCTTGGTCTGCTTCTTTTTATTCAAGACCATCTAAGTTTGCTGACTTTTATATAGATGACTATATAGACTTCACCGTATAGTTCTTGTATTTTGTGGTTTATCCTTATTCTCCTATTACCAGGTGATTCTTGCACAGGTCCGAATATTCATCTTAGGATATTTCTTTCCATGATCCTAAGATCCTTTTTCCTTTTGGTAGACAGTGTCCATGTTTCGGCAGCATACGTGATTACTGATCTAATGATGGTTTTATAGATTTTAAGTTTGGAATTCTTGCTTATAGTTTTACTTCTTTAGAATTTTTGCAAACGTATAGTAGCATTTATACCCAAATTGTAATCTCAGTGCCTAAAAAGAAGTATTTTTCTACCATTTCGCAAAAATGTACTTATAGTAGCGTTTAATACAGCGTGGCTCCATTATCTCCGTTAAAAAGTTTTTCAAATATAGATTTTTTTGCAATAATAATTAAGTTGTTTCATAAAATATTCTCCATTAGAAAAGAATATCGAAATGACCCTTATTAATAAAAATATATCCATTTGACATTTGCCCTTGTTCAACTGTTTCACATGAATTAAAAAACAAACGAAGAATAAATAAACAGATGTCACGAAGAACATCAATCAAATAAAATACAATTAATCATGTTATTTTTGTTAAATTTAAATATAAAGGTTTTTCCTAGATACCTGACAGTAATAACTGAATAAAGATGGCGTCAATATAAATAAAACTTATTTTTTAAATAAAAAATAAACGTTGATACTAGACATAATTCGTTGCAGTATCTTTTATCCCCTAATTGAAAGCGTATGTTGCCGTGTATGTATTTAATAGTTCCAGTTAGCGTAGTGACTTTTTTCGAATTAATGCGATGCGATATCTATTTCTCGTGATTCTTCTTCATTTGATTTTATTATATCAATGAATTGATGTTCTGGTATTTTAATGACGAGAATAACTTTATCTCTGTTACATTTTATTCGAAATCTACGTTTTAAGAATACATAAATCTGTATTTAAGTTTTTTTAAAAGAATTATTATGTTTCTATTTCTTTAATTAGCATAAATTTTACAATGAAATATTTATGTTATAAATGGTTGAATGTGCAATCGTGCAAACCAAATTCTTTTTAGTAAAAAGTGTTATAACAAAAAAATCAATTGTTATACAATTATTTTCGCGTTTGAGTATAACAAATAATTAAAAGAATATGTAAATTATAGCTTTTTATACAAATAGAAATGTTTCTGAAATAAAGGTTGTTACAATTTCCTTTAAACGTGATCGGTCATGAATTTACCATTTTATATAACCATGAATGCAAAACAATCTATTGACATTAATGTGAACGCACAAATTATTTTGAAAGTATTCAAATTATCTAATGTAAGTCACAATTATTTTTCGATATTTAATTGTTTTATCTTAAATATGATTAATGTTTTTATTAATAATTAAGTTTCTTATTAATCATATTGCAAATATTAATCATGCCTGACATAAATGAAAAATTATATTTTAAAGTATATAAAAAATTTCTTTGTTCTGTCGAATTTATAATTTGAATAAATATTTTTTTTTTATTATCGAAAAATATAAATTATTCAAAAACTATCAAGTATAAAATAATAAATTCTTTGTTAACCAACATGTCAATCAACAAACATCATATTAAGAAAAAAATATCTTCAAAATATGATATCACATCAAACTTCAATAAAACCTACACATGAACATGCCGTGACAAGCATTGTTTCAATTTCAATTCAAATAAATTTAAGCTTTCTAGATCAACAATCTAAACTGTTCGAACATAATCCATATAGATACGTGCATGAAACTTCAATTAAGTCAACAGTGTTTATTGCATGTTTTCACCGTCAAATGTTTCGTCACCCACAACCAGATCAACGGATCAACGTTGGCTTGGTTTGATGGAATCATAGAACAAAAGAATATTACTGACATAATTGTACCTTTTAGATTGTGGTTCGCGAACTCTCCTATTATTGTTTTCTTTTGTTCTCTTTTTTATTTGTGGTTAACTTTTAGATTTGATTCTTGCGATTGTGGTCAGAAATTTCGCTTTGAAATCTTAACTAAATGTTGCTACATTACTTTAAATTTAAATATAAATTTGTTAAATAATTAGTTTTAGAAGTTAAGATAATACAAAACTCAATAAGGAAGAAATACCAAACTCAATTACTTATTTATATTCATATATCTTAGGAAGATATTTTAAATATGAATTTTCAATAAGTTGGCTGCAGTAGAAATATTATTAAAATGAGAAGGATGAAATTATTACACAATTATTTGTCTTAGTATATTTGTCCCTAAATCTACATAAAAGTAATTAAAATGCAAAAATATTCATCTTTTTATCATAAAAACCTTTTGTATGTGGCATATCAATTTGATACAGAAAATAACATACATACATATATCTGTATATTTTTAACAATATTAACTCTACTTCTAGCGAAATAAAAGGATAACAAAGCATTATTTAGCTGAACAAAAACCCTGAAGCATTTTATGTTTGTGAGTGCCGGTGTTTAGTGCCAATGTTCTTTATCTTCCTCTCTATTTCTATGGCTTCCTGCGATTTGTTGCTTCATTTTACGCTTATGCACCCATAAAATAATTGCTCATAGAATAATTGCGCGTGCACAAATGAACTAGTTTGAACTGATGGGAAATATTTTTAGTGATTTGTTACTGACAGGCTTTACTATGTACCTATGTATACAGAAATATTGTAACGAATTGATTGGGATATGGTTAACTAAGATATGTGTGAGAAAAATTACTTTAAAAAAAAATTAAATGTTTAATAGATTTAATAATTGATAAATTGAAAATAAATACTTTGAATTTTTAAATCATTTTATAATATTTATAAAGTTTAATAAATAAATATGTCTTATTTTTTTTAAATGTCAATATATATTTATAACCAATTCGGGTATCTCTAAAAATGTTTTGAATATGATTAAGACAGCACGCTTCAAAAAATGAAGTCAACTAGAATTTATACCACATCTACTGCTCAAGGTCTACCAAAAATTATAATTATATTAAGAAGAAATTAGTATAAAGTAAAAAAGGCAGTTTATTTTTACAAAAGTGTGCTTGGTAAATCTTAAAATCCTTACCAATATATATGTATATATGTATTTTCTATTTAAACAAACAGTCCTGAAAATATTATAAGACGATTTTTTAAAACTTCAATATATTAACAGGTTTTTCATTTGTTGTTTTTTTTTATAAGTATATAGTAAATAAGAAATAATAATAATAGTAAAAAAACATACTTATTTTATGCTCATAGTAATTTTTTTTCTTTGAAACAACATTTATATGTAAATCTTTTCTAAGAACAATAAAATTCGACAGGAAAAATATTAGCAATCAATCAAATGGACAAGAATTTTCCAGACATCGACAGTAACATATTCATAAGTTATCAACAATGTTATAACATTTGAAGATAAATATAAATACAATATGATAATCATAAAATAATCAGGAAATATTAAAGTGTAAAAAAAATTAATATGACTGATTGATGGACAGATAGATATAGATTAATGAAGTTTTAAGCTACTGCTTTAATATATTAGATATGATTGTTTGATAGGTATATAAATATTTAAATATTTATTTGTAAGTGTTTTTACTATATTGTGATTTTCTTGTTCACCTTTATTTATATTAATGAAATAAAATCAGCTGTTTTACTTTGTCATGCTGATCACCTTGGATACCTTATTTTTAAATCAATAAACGTAATTTTGTGTTATTGTAAGTTGTATATATATTTTCTGCTATCGTAATTATTAATTTATATTCCATATATGTATTTAACTACATACTTTTTAAATTGTTGTTATATTTTAATGTACATTCTATGATAATATTTACATTCATTGAATTGAGATATTAGTTATTATAATGTTGT
>NEEE01002111.1:17527-32040 GCA_002278615.1 Pogonus chalceus
TATATATTCTTTATATTTTAAGTATTTTTTAATAATATTTGATGATGACTACATATAGCAGCTAAAATATTTTAAAATATGACAATTTTGGAACATACTTAAACAAAAAGATTCATTTTTATTTCCTGCTGAACACTGCATACAGCAACCTTAACAATTCATATTATTTCATATGTTTATTTAGTAATATCTGAATACAGCAGCTTTAAATTTCTAAATTCTAACTATCAATATGAAATATAAATATTTTTCTGAATGGGTATAATATTTGAATAAAGAAATAAAAAAACCCCATATACTACGACACTGTATGACAAAATTCCTTGTTGATTCGTCGTTGCATTTATATAAACGCATGCAGATATTATCAATAGTATAGTTTAGAGAGAAGTGAACACGAGAAGTACAGAAGTACATAGTTTACAATCACGATTGACATGTTATATTCACTGAAATTGTAAGCTTAGCTTATATTTAAACCCTCGCGACGTTTAACTTTCTTTATGACACATTCTTCTATTTTACTATTATATCTAGAAATGATTTCATATGTTACTTACTTCGACTTACACGACACTCATCCTAACTATCAAACGATTTCTATCATTTATTTATTACGATTTTTATCAAACATATTTATGAATAACACTGAAATTATATCTAATAAAGCTGTATTTAGCAGCCAAAAATTATGCATAAATATACAAATAATGTTATTATTATATTTCACAAGTATGTTTTAGGTATTGAGTTGCATCTAGCAGACAAAACATAAATTATTTCATACAATTATACTTTTATTATAATAGATATTTTTNTCATCTAGCAGCGAAAATATAAATTATTTCATAGATTTAAACTTTTATTATAATAGACATATTTAAATCGTTTAAAACAATAAATTGACTATATTATTTGATTAAGGCTGCATGCAGCAGCCCTAACATTGAATTTACTGAATTATCAAAGTAATGTATTCCAATATTTAATTAAGGCTGCATACAACAGCCAAAAATATACAGATATAATTATTTTTTTAGTCAAAGCTTAAAAATTTAAACGAAATAAATTTTTGTATCATGGTCTGATGATGACTGCATTTAGCAGCCTCAACTCATTTATTATTTTATCATTTGTTTTAAATTTCAGCAATAGCTGATGACTGCATATAGCAGACAATAACATTTACAAATAATTCGTTTTGTTATTCAATCTAATTTTTTTTTTAGATAGAACTTAAACTTAGTATTTTCTTCTGATGATGACTGTATTTAGCAGCCTTAATTCATTTATTATTTTATCATTTCTTTTAAATTTCAGTAATAGCTGATGACTACAAATAGCAGCCAAAAACATATACAAATAACTCATTTTCTTATTCTATTTATTTTGTATTTTAAATAAAACTTAATTTTTTGTATTTTCGTCTTATTATGGCTGCATTTAACAGCCATAACTCATATTTCTAATTTCAGAAATAGCTGATGACTGCATATAGCAGCCAAAACATAAATAAGTCTACATATTGAAACGTTTATTCATTTATCTTTTCTGATAATGTTCTTTTTAAAGTTAAAAACGAAAATTATAAATATTATCATCGTATTATGATAACTGCATACAGCAGCCTTCATACATTAATTATTCTTAATACTAATATTTCAATTAAATTACCAATAACACACAAACTTAAATTATATATTTTGAAACTATTATATTTTAAATTGCAACAAAAATTTAATACTGTATTATTGTTTAATGATGGCTGCATTTAGCAGCTTTAAAAATATTCATTATAAAGCATTTAAAGTATTATCTTCAAATTTCAGTATCGACTGATGACTGCATATATCAGCCAAAACATAAAAATACAAATTATTCTATAAATTTACATAAAATAAAAAATTCATTAAAGTATATAATCTTAATAAAGTGATTAATAAAATATAAAATAATAAAATGAAAAAAAAAAAAAATCGCTATCACATCCCAACAATACCAATTAAATAATCTTTCAATACCCGACGGCTATATATATACAGATCGTTTAATCGCATACAACTGATAAAAAAAAGTAAAAAAGAAAGAAAATGAAAACAAGAATTCGAATTCGAATTGCGGAAAATGTGATAAACTTCTTGCTTTAAAGCAGAAAACAGAAAACAGAGAAGAGAAAAAAGAGAAAAGAGATATGTATTACTACAATAATAAACAGATTTTGTTTGACTTTTTGTATTTTCTCTTTCGTTTCAGCCTTTCGGCTATTTTGTTTTTGTTACATGAAGGTGCGATCTAACAACAGAACAAGGCTACTGTGTTACTAGATAAATAACATCCTATCTTTATATACATACATACATATACATACATATGTATTTGTTTCTATCAATAAACACCTATTAAAGAATTATTTCAATTGCATTTCATTCAGATATAAGATATAAAATTAGGATAACCGAGCTTCGGATTCTTCTGTAGTAAGAGTACTTTAAATGGTTCTGACTTCTTAGTTTTGAAAATGACACATACAACCTTGTCAAAGCATATTTTTTACACACCGTGAAGTTTACTAATAATTTAAACAAGTATTGCCCTTTCTTTTGACCCTTCACTCAAATTAAAAACCTTTTATTATAATGATTATTGTTTGAAATGATATCTTTTGACAATTCACTATATTTATAAATAATTCCCCATTGCCTAACAATAATTTCATTGTTATAATGTATATAAAAAAGGCCTTAAATGATTTTACTCGGAACAAATGAATTTCTCGTCCAAAAATATTCTTTTATCCATGATTTTCATCAAAATCGTTTTTGAGAAACTGAGAGCATAATTATGGGCTTGTATTTCAGTAGATATTAAAGCCTGCATTTAGCAGCCAAAACTGTACATAGAAAACTTAAAATTTTACTTTTTTACGTTAACGTATGCCACATAAAGACTTATCAAAGTATATATTGTATTCACCGCGAAGTTTACCAAACATATCAATGTTAATTTATTGAATTGCACAAGTATTGCTCTTTCTTTTAACCCTTCATTCAGATTATTGTTCAAAGTAATATATTGTGGCAATTCAAATTCTAAACTATTATCTTATTGTCACGCTGTATATAAAAACTGTAAAAAGGCCTTAAATGATTATTTCTAAAAATGTGGCCCCAACAGATCAATTTCTTGACCTAAAATACCCGTGATTTTCATGAAATTTGTTAGAGTCGTTTTTAAGAAACCAAGTACATAATTATGGACTTGTATTTTAGCAGATGTTAAACCCTGCATTTAGCAGCCAAAACTGTACATAAAAAACTTAACATATTACTCTTTTAGGTGAACATATTAATGAATTAATTTAAATGAAGATATAGAAAATTTAGGAAAAATTAAAATTAAAAACTAAACTATTTAAACATGCCTACTTAAATATTAAATAATTTAAAAAATGGCTTTATTACTATAAAAATAATTTTTATTTGAAATGAATTTAAAACTTACAAAAAGCGCGACGGCAANATGAATAATCTTTTAAAATATAATTTAACGTTTAACGAAAAAAAAAAAACTCCGTAAAATTAATTCATACAAAAATTTGAGCCAATAAGACGGTAACCCTTGAATTGAAACAGAATTTGTTTTTTTTTTTTTTTGAGATTTTATACATTGCTCGCTTTTTTTTCCAAAAGTTTCAAATTATAAATTTTGTTTATATACATTTACGTCTTTTTATTTTATTGCCTTTAAATTTGCAACGGCCCGTCTTAGGGAATAAAATAGAGCCTTACGCCCTTAAAACTCCAAAGTATAAATGAATAATCTTTTAAAATATAATTTAACGTTTAACGAAAAAAAAAAAACTCCGTAAAATTAATTCATACAAAAATTTGAGCCAATAAGACGGTAACCCTTGAATTGAAACAGAATTTGTTTTTTTTTTTTTTTGAGATTTTATACATTGCTCGCTTTTTTTTCCAAAAGTTTCAAATTATAAATTTTGTTTATATACATTTACGTCTTTTTATTTTATTGCCTTTAAATTTGCAACGGCCCGTCTTAGGGAATAAAATAGAGCCTTACGCCCTTAAAACTCCAAAGTATAAATGAATAATCTTTTAAAATATAATTTAACGTTTAACGAAAAAAAAAAAACTCCGTAAAATTAATTCATACAAAAATTTGAGCCAATAAGACGGTAACCCTTGAATTGAAACAGAATTTGTTTTTTTTTTTTTTTGAGATTTTATACATTGCTCGCTTTTTTTTCCAAAAGTTTCAAATTATAAATTTTGTTTATATACATTTACGTCTTTTTATTTTATTGCCTTTAAATTTGCAACGGCCCGTCTTAGGGAATAAAATAGAGCCTTACGCCCTTAAAACTCCAAAGTATAAATGAATAATCTTTTAAAATATAATTTAACGTTATGAAAAGGCATCTATTTTCCAATACTTCCCATAATTGCTTATACATCACGAATCGCAAATATAATAACAACTGCGAATAGTAATGAACAACAACAAGTAACAACATAAAACCAATAACAACAGTAACTGCAAGGGGGTAAAGAACCACTTTAAACGTATCCTCATCACGAAACCGTTTATATTTAAATTTTTCTCCATCATGCCATAATGGCTACTCACTACTCTCTCTCATACACAGTCAAAGTCAGTAGCATAACTTAAAATATTTCAAATGATTTTAATTGAAACATGATAAAATAATAATAATAAAAAAAATAAATCATTTTTTTTTGTGTTTTTGTAGTAATTCTTTGATGTATAATAATGATAAGTGAATAAAAATTTTTATTGATGAAAATAATCATTTTGAGAGACAGCCTGTCAAATATATCATTTTTATTTCGCTGCTTTTGTGATTAAAATTCGAATAAAAATTAATTGAATTCTATGTTTATACAAGCGAAATGTTCATAAATATACGAGTACAACTCATACTCTCTCTCATCTAGGAATATCAACATTTTTTTACAATCATTTTCTAATTGTATTTGATAAAGAAATTTAAATTATAAAATTATGGTTCAAATGTACCGTGGATAATATAATCATTTGTTTGCTGTCGTGTTAATAATACTATTTTCTTGTATTGTTGTTACTATTGTTATTATTCTGGTCTTAGTTAACAATGTATGATTTATAACTGCAGTGCAATTATTTTCTTTGCATTCGAATATATTTATTTAAATAAAAATCGCATTAAACATACTTAAGTTTTCTCATTTGTACAATTTTTTAAATTGATAAACAATTTTTTTAATATAAATAATACAATTTGTGAAGTTTAATTATAATCTTTTTCAATTTAAAAATTTATTTTGATAAATTAATAATAAGAAGTTAAATGTTTGGTTCTTAAACATAAATTTAACTAAATATAAGGGTTGTACTAAGGGGTTGAATATACTTTTAAAGTATATATTCTGCAGTATTTATACTTAAATATATCTTAAGATATATAAGGGCTGTACTAGAGGTACAAATATACCTTCGCAGTTTTTTGATACCATATTTTTTTATTATAAGGACCGTACTAGTCAGTTTTTAANAAGGGGTAAAATATACATTCAAAGTTTCTAATACAAAATTTAATCAATTTGGTTTAAATTTTAACAGAAATTATTTAAAATACATTACTTATACATTATAAGTAATTTATAAAATTATATCAATATTATAAGGACCGTACTTAAGAGTTATTTTATACTTGTTAATTTTATGAAATATAAAAAATATTGTTCTGTCAAATTTATTGTAAGAGCTATTATTATTTTATTATATTAATGTATATTAATGTTTCAACAACAAATTGAATCAAATATAAGGACTGTACTTAGGAGGCAATTATACCTATGAATTTTTTTTTGCATAAACTCATTGCAAATTTATTATATGCATATTTTAAATTAATAGTTTTGAATTTTATAAATTTTTCGAAATTATTATTTTTTTTAATTTCTTTCTTAATTAATAACCATATAAATTATCAGAGCCGTACTAAGTATTTAATATATTTTTTAAGTATTCTACTTAAATATTATATATTTTGAATATTGGTTATGATTTAAAAAAAATTAAACGATGTAGAATTAAAAATGAATAATGTAAATGCAACTAGATTTTTGAATAATGGAATTTTAATTTTAAGGCAATAAAAAAAGTAAGTGCGTAACGAGAAATCATACGTAATCTATCAGAAACGATAAAAATTGTAGAGACTGATGCAATAAAGCCTCTAAAAGTAGTAAAAAAACCACAAAACCCCACAAAAAAAGCAGAAATAAGCAGAAAAAAAGCCAATTTTTCAATGTTGTGTATACAAATTGAATAAAAATCCGTTTTCATGACATGTTTTGTAGGCCAATGTAATACCACGCTTCAAGTTAGTGTAATTTCAGTGAAATTTTTCATAATGGCAAAATATTTCGTTCACATGCGGTATGGTTACATAAGTGGAGTGACCACGGTCGCGACCACAGGGACCCTGTAATTATCCAGGAATCCAGGAATCTCGAATAAATCAAAATATGTGCGTCTGTGCGTCGCAGTACACTAATAACATTTGAAAACATTACGTGAAATCGATTTGAAAATGTGTCAGGAACAATTACGTGATTACGGCCCTGCACACCGACGACCCGACGCCATATAACGGCGCCTATTAAATAAAAACACCAACACTACACTATTACATATATATTTTCTTTTTAACTTGTTATGGATAAATATGTTAAATATTTTCTGCCACACTTGTTTTTCTTTCTTTTTTACATTTTTTACTTTTTTACCTTTTTTACTTTTTCACTTTTTACTTGTTCTCATCAATTATTATATTTATTATTATTATTATTTATCTTAAGGCCTTAAATTATTTTTTATTTTGAAGTGACTTTAGGATAAAGGCTGTTGTATGCAGTCTTCAACTAATATAATATTAATACCTATATATGTTCAAAAATTTTATGAGATTGATTAGAAAAATCGTCCCTATCCAGAAAAGCAACTTTTAATTGGTGTTTAATGTGAGCACTATTTTTTGAAATATTTATTAAAGTATTTCCTATTTTAAAATAATTTTAGGATGGCTGCTATATGCAGTCTTCAATTAACATAATATTCTTAGCTCTATCTTAAAAATTCTTACAAATATTGCTTAAATAAAATAAAAATGCCATTTATTTTCGTCACAATTTTAAAATATTTATAAAAAATATATTTCTATTTTGAAGTTATTTTGGATAAGCTGCTGTATGCAGTCGTCAACTTACAGAATATTATTAACTATATCTTCAAATTTTGAAATATGCTTTATTTTTCGAAATATCTATGAAATTATTTTATATTTTGAAGTCATTTTAAGAGAGCTGCTAAATGCAGGCTTCAACTAATATAATATTTTTAACTATACCTTCAAAGTACTTATAAAGATTATGGAAAAATTCATAGCCTATCATAGGAACATTTTTTTAAATTAAATTAAAAATCCATTTATTTTTGTCGTAATTTTGAAATATTCATAAAATATATTTCTATTCTGAAGTAATTTTAAATAGCCTGCTGTATGCAGTCTTCAAATAACTGAATATTTTTAACTATATCTCCAAATACTTACAAAGATTGTTTAAAAATTCTTGGCTATCAGAGAAACATTTTTTTTTTTAATTTAAATCAAAAAGACTGATATATTTTTAACATATATTTCTATTTTGTGGTAATTTTAGACAGGCTGCTGTATGCAGTCTTCAATTTATATAATATTCTTAACTTTATCTTCAAAATACTTATAAAGATTGGTTTAAAAATTCGTGGCTTATTATAAAAACAATTTTTTTTTAAATATTTATAAAATAGTTTTCTAGTAAGAAGTAATTTTAGGGTGGCTGCTGTATGCAGTCTTCAGTTAACATAATATTATGAACTATATCTTTAAAATTAAAAGTATTGTTGAAAAAATTCATTTCATTTTCGTCATAAGTTTGAAATATTTATAAATTACATTTCCATTTTGAGGTAATTTAAATAGGCTGCTGTATGCAGTCTTCAATTAATAAAATATTCTTAACTATATCTTTAAAATTATTACAAAATTAGTTAGAAAAATTCGTTGCTTACCATAAGCATGAAATAAACTATATTTTTCGAAATATCTATTTAATAATTTCTTATTTTAAAGTTATTATAAGGTTCTAGCTGCTGTATGCAGTCTTCGACAAACTTAAAATTTCGTTGTATTTTTTATTATTCAAGCCTTTAAAACACATAAAAATAAAATAATCTTTTTATGAAATAAAATATATCGAAATAATTTATTCACTAAAAATGATCGCTAGCAATTTTCTAAAATTATTAATTCGACATGTCTGCGATTCAACAAAATTTCCACATAAGTATATAATTTAGCGAATGACATGGAATATAAGGACTATAAGTTATAATCACCGCTAAATATTCTGAACCATTCGCACAAAATAATCGTAAAAATTACACGTTTGATGCCGGGGCACCCATTCAACAATGACACTCAAAATATTTATCTGTATCAATTTAATTGGCAAAAATTACATATCGCTATAAAAATGCAAAAATGCACAAATGCTACTTGTATAAATAATTTTTTGTGCAATTTTTCGTATGTAATCATAAGTAAACGTTTTGCGTTTTTCATTGAATTTTAAATGATTGTCTAGACGTATTAATAGTTTTTGCCTCTGCATTTGAATATTTTTATTGTTAAATTACTCTCTTATTTATTTAATTATTATGTATGTACTTTTATCCCAATTTTTTTTTTTTTTTCATTTTTTTTACTGCTATTAATATGCGATACGAAACAATGTAAACTATTATTTTTTGGTATTTACCTGTTTTAAACAAGAATTGAACAATTATAATAAATACTTTAGGCTATAAAAATTTATTTATTATTTTACTTTTTATTTATTAACGTAGGAACCGCTTATAACGACTGAACAGTGGTCGTTATATCAGGGCTGTATTTAAGAAATGTATTAAAAAACAATAATATAAGACAATATGGTCTCTATAAACAATATTTCAAGTTAACAAGTTGTTTTATACAATTTTAATGAAAACCAAATAAATAAATAAAATTTGATCGTAATAAGCGATGCATCGCCAATAACGATATTTCTCATCAATTTTTTTTTTTAAAAGTAATATTATAATTGTTTTGTTGTTATATCCGATACGATTTTACTACAATTTGTTAGGAAAAAAGTAATTTTTATCGTAATAGCCGGTAAATTGCCATAAACAATTTAATTATTAAAGTAGGAACCGCTTATAACGACAGAACAGTGGTCGTTATATCAAGGCTGTATTTAAGTAATGTATTAAAAAACAATAATATAAAACTAAATGGTCTCTATAAATGATATTTCAAGTTAACAAGTTTTTTTCAAATAATGTTGTTTTATGGAAACCAAATAAATAAATGAAAAATCTGTCGTAATAACCGGTGCATCGCTATTAACGATATTTCTCAACAATTTTTTTTTAATTAAATAATGTCTAATTGTTTTGTTGTTATATCCGATACGATTTTACAACAATTTGTAAGGAATATAGTAATTTCTATCGTAATAGCCGGTAAATTGCCATAAATGAATTAATATTTAAGTAGGAACCGTTTATAACGACAGAACAGTGGTCGTTATATCAGGGCTTTATTTAAGAAATGTATTAAAAAATAATAATAAAAAAAAATGGTCTCTTTAAATGATATTTCAAGTTTCCAAGTTTTTTTTTAATAATGTTGTTTTTATGGAAACCAGGTAAATAAATAAATAAAAATTCTGTCGTAATAACCGGTGCATCGCTATTAACGATATTTTTTTAAATTAAATAATGTTTTAATTGTTTTGTTGTTATATCCGATACGATTTTACATAAATTTGTTAGGAATAAAATAATTGCTATCGTAATAGCCGGTAACTTGCCATAAAGGAAAGTTTTTGAAAATAATATTGTTACAACTGATTTGTCGTTATATCCGATACAATTTGTTACAGATTAAGTAGTTTGTGTCGTAATATCCAGTACATCGCGATTAACGATATTTCTTGATAATTGTATTTTATCCAACTTGAGTGCAAATAAATAAAGCAAATTAGATCGCAACAACCGATTCGTTGTTATAAACGATTAGTACTGGATAAAGTGAGTATATAAAAACAAAATGGCGTTTTAAAAATTGAAGATTAACCATTTCCACGATGCATAACAAGAAGAAGCAGAAATACAAAGTAGTTTGTATATAAAATTTATTCGTCGTCCGATAAATAAAACATCTTTCTTAACAACTGTCAATGTTTCGCCGATATTTACAAGCTTAACTTAAAGATTATATGGTAGAAGACTGGTGGGTAGGAGGCGGATGGTAGTCCGTCCGTCAACAATGCCCATATCGGTAAGTTTATGATGGCGCTATGAACGAGACAACGATGGGACCAATCATTATTATTTTTGTTACATACAATTGTTTATGATCACAACCATTAATGGATGTCAAAAGTTGAATACCAAATACCAAATACCAAATCGCAACAGCTAAGACATTGACGACGACGATTCACAAACAATTCATGGAACGCAAACACGAATTATATGAGACGATCTACTCTTATTCTTTTACACAATTTTATTCTTTCAACGCGGGGGAGGCAAACTTCTTTTTTTTATTTTTCCTTTTTTCTTTAATTTTAAATCATATTTTAATATAAATAAATTATTAGGAATTTTGTTATCAAAATAATATTGCAAGGTATACATCTAAGAAAATTTTTCTTTTTTGTAAATTCACTATAAATATTTGTAGATTCTTAAATCGTGAATATCTTGAGAACAGTTAGTTTTTATATTATATTTATAGACATATTTGAAATCCTCTTTTCACAATGAACTAGATAACATACAGGAGTCCCAAAAGGGTCAAGAATTAAACGTTCGAAAATTGTCTTTACAAAGAATTATAAGGAAGGATATGCATCTTAAACCTTAGAAAATTCAGTTTGTGCAAGAATTAAAACCAACAGACCATCTTCAATGATTGAAATGTTCCAGAGGTTTCCAAACATAACAAATTTTTATACCCTTCAGAAAATTTTAAATTTTTAATATTTCGCTATAAAACAAGTAATTTTTAAGATACTAAAATAATTCTATATCTAAATTTATTTTCTTAAGTAAAAAAATTAATAATCTTAAACCGCTTATATCTTAAGAAATCTGTAATTCTTTACTATATTGATAGGTATTTTTGGAATTTCTTATCAAAACGAAGCCAATAAACTTATAATAAAAAAAATTTAACTTATTAACATTTAAATGAATTTTAAATACAAAAACAGCGTAAGAAACAAATTTCCTATCTTTTAAACCGCGTTAAAATGAAATTAATGCACAAAACATTGTAAATTATCAGAATAAACAAAATATTCATCTATATAAAAAACCATGACATGTCTGACATATCTATTTGTAAATAACATCACTTCTATGTTCCAATATACATAACTTCATATTTATAATTTTAGCAAGTATTAATAAACGCTAGAATAATATAATAACAATACAATAAATGTACATAAATAAATAAAATATTAAACAAATCTTAAAAAATAAATAAAAACCATTCGAAGTACAATAAAACATATCAAACAATCATGGTACGATAAAAATCAAATTTATAAACTAATCAAAATCTAACCTTTTAACGCCGTTCTTTCACCAAATCTCCACCCCATATATAAAGAAAAGTCCAAATTTTCAAATGACACCACAATTATTTCAAATAAACCACAAAAACCGCATATTTTAAGTAAAAAACCACGAAAATGTTCCCATAACAACGCTATACCAACGTGGATTCTGCCAATGACGCTATCTGGTTTTTTCTTGTAAATTTTGACTTTATTTTAATAAATACATATTTTTCAATGTTATTTGTATATATTTCGTATGTGTCAAAAGTTTTTACTAACCAAATAAAATTTAAAAATATGCTTAAAATTAAATTTTACAATTAATTCAATAATTGTACCAGAAAAACATTTATTTATAAGATCACGGGTTTAATTTTAATAAATATCTGTCGAAAAATATTTAAGCGTCAATTTTNTATTTACCTTATTTAGATGTCTTCCGCAAATACAAGGGCACTAAGGAACATCCAAAATAACAAAATTAATCATATTTTATTAATAAAAAACACTATTAATATGAAATTTTACGAAAAAACTATGAAAAAATTAACTTGTCATTAACACCACAAAATTTTGACCTTCAATTGCTTGACAAGCATAGCCTACTATTTAAAATTAATTTAAATTAACGCGCTACATTTAAAATATTTAAAATATTTTTTATTATTTATTAAACTGATAAATATTTAAATAAATATGAATGAAACGTTTAATATTATTTATGAAACAAAAGAATATATTAATTAAGATGCAAAAAACAATTGTCAGACGTCATTATGTTTTATTTTATAAAAGATATATTTAATTTAAAACAATAAGTATTTGTAATTTATTTGAAATACTCCACAAATAGTACAACCGTATATTATTGTAATATATTCTTGTTTTCAATTCATGGGAATTTGAAATATATGTTTGTATTTTGACATCAAAAGTATTGTTTACTATTTTATATGTATTTGTTATATTTAAATTGATATATAACTTTAAAAATCAACCAAATAGTAATGTTTTAGATGTTTTACAAAATAATAAAAAATAGTACATGTTTAAATAATAGAATTGCAGATATTTTTGATTTAAAAAATATTAAGACATCCATCATTTTATAACGAAGGTAGATATAAGGAAGATTTAATTTTTATGTTTAATACAATTGTTTCTAATTAACGGACCGTTGCTAAAAAAAATTTAATAAGTATTGCAATGTATTTTAAGTAGTTTAGAAAGTAGAAAAAATAATTGTTTGCATAAATTATATTATGTGAATTCGATTATTTCAAGATTAAAACATCGTTTTGAAATATTAGTTATATTTTCTTAAGTGTTTGTTAAATGATATTTTTTATGCTACAATTTAGTTTATTTAATTAAAAGCTCTTTTTTTTATTATTTTTTATATAAATAAGCCTTAAATACATAGCAAAGAAAGTATTTCATTAAATCTTATAAGCATTTAGAATCAAATTTGTTTCTTCTAAGATTTTTTCTGTAATTAATAACTTTGAAATCTATATAAAACCTCTATTTATGGTATATACATAGAAGAGAAAGTATAATTTACAAGTATTTAATTAAATTGTAAAGGGCTTAATACGAATAAAAAAATATTATTCCAATTTTTATGTTCTAATAAAATTGTTAATAGCAGAAAAAATATATTTCGAAAATATATAACTAAATATTTAATAAAAAATCATTTTTAATTTTTTTTTTAATTACTGACCTTTAAATCTTATATATTCAACCATTAATCATATTATACATAGCAGAGGAAGTATATCGGAAGGTGTTTAACTAAAACTTAGAAAAATTATACTAAAATATCTTTCAAGAATGTTTTTGTTTATACTATACACACAATATAAAACTTCTATTTAAAGTATATACATAGTAGAGAAAGTATCTTTTGAAAATATATAAGTAACGTTTAAAGAGATTTATTTATAAAATTAATTAATTCNCTGTTCTGAGTACTTTTTAGAACCCCTAATTACAATGAATACATAGTAGAGAAAGTATAACAAAAAATATTTAACGAAACCTTACAAGAATCTATTAATACTTAAATATATATTTAAATTATTTTCCAGAGTAATTTCTAACGCTTGTATTACAAATAAAACTCTCGTAATATAATAATATTATATTTGAAAACGCATTCTTAAAAATAAAGTAAAGTTTTTAATGATACATATAAAAGGAATAAAAAAAAAAGAAAAACTGAATTGAAGACCCCACACAAATATACAAAGTTAATAGAGAAAATTAAAATAACCAAACGTAAGCAGTCAATTGACCGTCGCGAATTACCGATTACCGCGGTTACACGAGCAGCCGAATCGAACCGTGGATGGTGTTAAATAAAATATTAACCAATACACTTTACATACACACACAAAACACATATTCATACACACATATACACACATACACCAAACCTATTATTGCAATAGTATATGGAATGAAAAGATGTTATGAAAAAGTGCACGTTTAATTTCTGATTTTGCACTTTTCAATTTTAATTCTGAAGGGCCTTAGTCCCTTTGTTTTGTAACAAAATACTCGGATAATCTCATTTATCGACGCTAAAAATACACATTTTTTATTACTCCATTTAATACTGATCCAATCAAACCTATTAAACATTATTTTATTTCAAAATATAATTTTTTCTTTTCACTTTAACATATTTAGTTTTAAATATATAAATAGTAATTATTTGAATATATATATATATATATATATATATATATATATATATAT
>NEEE01002101.1:9733-23714 GCA_002278615.1 Pogonus chalceus
TTTTATTTTCAATGTTTTATCAAATAAATGGCATATATACACAACTGATTAAAATACAAAAATATTATTAATGTTTAGAAAATATCTTTTATTTCATTAAAGTTAAATATAATTGTAATTATAGAAACGTATATGTACTGTTTTACTGTAATACTTTTACATCTACAATTATGGTTATTAGATCAGTACTTTGTAAGTCATAATAAAAACTTTTTCTTACCAAAATAAAAATATGAACATATAAATTAATAACCTAAATTAAAATGTTACTAAAGATTACTTATATTCGACAAATGTTGATAAATACAAATTATAGTTTTATCTTTAGTGGTTGTGGCTAAATTATATGATAATGTGTATTTCACAGAGTTTACTTATTGCCTAAATCTAAAATAAACAATTTTCAAAAACTGCACGTCAGTTTTATTTTCTAAAATTAATTTTTATCCGTGTTTTATATAAAAAAAATAGTCACAGTATCTTTGACGCGTTATAAAAATCCGCGTTTTACAGGAGTCTACTTTATTGTTTGATTAATAAATCTTGTAAAAATAGACGGTGTAATAAAATAGGGAATTTAAGTAATTTTTTATTTAAAAGAGATCTACAACTTACATCGAATATTAATATTTTATATGATTTTATTTAAAATAAATTGTAGGAGTTTATTGAAGGTTTACTGGAGTATAAATTTAAAATAAATCTGTAGGAATAAGTTTACAAATGTATCATTTTTATTTTAGGTACCATGTCATTACAGTTAGTCATTACATTTTAAATATAATTCTTACATTTTACTCTCATTGCAATGCGGTTAAATATAGTATATTCGAAAGTATAATACATCATAACAATTTATTTTTGTAATATATCTTAAATGAAATTTTTAACACAGTTTCTTACAAAACTAAATAACGTATTTACCTTATTTTGTTGTTACACCATGATATATCCCTGCCTGATGTTTGAAAATAAATAATCGGCCTGGTTGAATTTGTTTCAACATTATCCGGGATTCAGTTATATGAAGAAGCTGATGTATTGTAAATTGTTAATGTATATGATTTTGTAATTTTTGTTGAATAAGGGAGATTGTTTATATGGGTTGTTTGGGTAGGGTTGGAGATAGTGCCCAACGGGATTACCCTTCTGACTGACTACTCGGGGCGGAGTACTGGGGAGGCTTACGTTCAGTTTGTAAACAAAGAAGTGGCAGAGAAAGCTCTGCAGAAACACCGCGAAAGAATAGGACACAGGTGGGGTTCCGGGCGGGTGGGTTCCCATCCTCAGGCTCGCTGTTTTCATATTTATATTATTTACATTGAATATAAATATATACATAGCAGTTTTATTATACATACATTTAAATATATAATACATATAATAGTTATTATAAATTATTACTTTGCTATTGTGGACTATTTGTTGTGCGATTATATTTAAAAATACACACAGTCAATCTATTCATATCACCCATAATTTTTTATACTTAAAAAAAAAATCGACTAATTTTAATAAGTAACTAATCTACCTATAGTTTTATTTCAAATAATTATTACCTAAATGATTGCTTTTTTGAGTTTATGATACTTTAATTAATTGCCAAACATATTATAATATATTCATTATTTAATAAGTTACGTTAACTGAATATTAAGTTTAAAGTTAATTTTGACTAATAAACCGTATTAATTTATTAAATATATAATCAAAATATACTTCGTTTGATTTGTGTGTATTTTTATAAGTAATAGAAAGAGTTTATCACATTTTGATGAGAGATTAAGTGAAATGTGATATTCTTTCTATATGATGAAATATATGTTGCCTCATTAGTTGGGACACGAAGGTAAGGAGGTTATCTTTATGTTGTGTATGGGCATAATTTCGTACAAACGGGAAAATAAAATATATTTATGTACCAATTATAAATAGATTTGCATAAAATCTATTTAACATGTATTTATATAAATATTGCACGAGCATGAATAAAATATTCGTCTTTTTCTTTAACGTAAAATCAGTCCTAGATACCATGAAATAATATTAAATATCACATATTTCATTGCCATAATCATAATCTTCCTACAAAAGAATAATATATGCAATTCGTGTCATGCATGAATAAAACAAATTTATACAAAATTACAACGAACATGCACTGTTTCTAGTAAACGGCTTTTATTTATAAACGATAAAAATGATTAACATTTTTTTATTGCACTGTTGTGCAGGTACATAGAAATATTTCGCAGCAGTTTATTTGAAATTCATGGTGCTGTTGGTGGACCAAATAGACGGATGAATTCTGGACCAGGCATGGGATACAACAACAGACCTGCCCCTTATGACAAAATGGATCGATTCGGTGGGGCTAATAGATTTCAACCCAACAATAATAGGGGGTCCAGAAATTACAAAGGTTAGTCTTATCTAAAAATTATAATCATTATCAAAATACTTTTATGTAGCAGCGGTCGTAATAACCAGTGCTTGTTATATCACTGATAAANTTGTCTTTCTTTAATGTTTTTATTATTAATGCTAAAGTTCTAGCTTTAATTTTATGATACTTAAAAAAAGTACATTATGATTTTAATCGTAAAAGACTGGGGCTTTATTTAAGAAATATTAGATTGTAACTTGTTAGAATATCTCATCACAATAGTGTACAACAAGCAGCAATTAAATTCATTGCAATAAACGATATCTATCGACAATTTTCTTAAAATATAATGTTAAAACCGATTATCGTTGTAACCAACATTATAAAAGATTTCTACTGTATGTATGTAAGTTTTTCTGTATTATTATACTTCTGTTTTTAAAGTTTTTATTATGTATTTATTTTTAAATTAGTATATTTTTCCAATATTTAAATGCTATTGTATACTATATAATATATTTTATAAAAATATCTTAAACAGCTATAAAATTAATTATTTTTTTGAACTATTACATTGCAAAAAAATTTAAAAAATATATATGCTTACTATTATTTATATCTCCAAAACAAATGAAATAAAACAATATCATACAGTTGTATTTATTTTATATTGAAATATTGACATTTACTTGTTTACTGTATGACACTGACAATTTTTATTTAAAATGAATTTAGACATCTGGCGGAATTATTATTGTAATTAAACCCATTACTTTTTAACAGTATTTGTATTTGTTCGCCAAATATAAATATTATTATTTTAAGTAATTTAATAGTAAAATTAAATTTATTACGGATTTTTTTTTTATTAAATAAATTATACTCATGTAAGTGTTGTATAAAAATTTATTAAATTACAGATTTTAATTATGATAATTCACCTTGGGCTGGTAACAGTCCCGGGGGTGGTTATCGTAATGGACCGGGAGGTGGTGGAATGGTTGGTGGCAATATGAAACAATTCGGTGGTGGACATAATAATGGAAATATGGGTAATGATCGTCGTTCAGTTGGTGTGCATTGTGTACATATGCGAGGGCTTCCGTTCAAAGCAACACAACAAGATGTTGCCTATGTAAGTTACTCTATCATAACGTGATGAATTTTTACGTAATCTTGTAAAATATAAACTTATTCTAAACAATATTGTTTCGTGTTTTGTCGAGTAAAAAAGATTTATATAATAAAAACGTTTCTGCTTTGTTACAGTTCACATCTGTTAAATAATTTAAACTAATATAAATTTTGACTATATACATTTCTAAAATATTTTATTTTGTTAAGTTTTTTAAACCAATCGTGCCAATTGGAATTCATCTATTGATGGATAACTCTGGACGCGCATCCGGCGAAGCAGATGTTGAATTCGCAACACATGAAGATGCCGTCAAAGCGATGACAAAAGATAAAGGTCATATGGAACACCGTTACATCGAATTATTTTTAAATTCATCACCTGGAAATGGTCCGGCAAATTATACTGGATCAGGTAAGAAATTTGCATCGCATTATTAAAATAAACAGTATTATTTAAATTTAGGTATTATTAAGATTGAGCAATACTAATATATACATATTAGATTTTATAATATTGAATCAATTGTTATTGTATTATAACAAAAATTATTTGTTACTCGATATTCAGTATTATAAAATTTGTGAATTTAGGGATAAAATTTATGCCGTCTAAAACAAATGAAGTAATATTTACTTTATGAAATACTTAGTATTAAGTTAATCTACGTTTTCCAGTGTAGACGTAGACTTATATTTAGAAATTTATTTTTAAATATTCACATTACGCTTCAGTGATCACTTCTTTCGTAAACTAATTGACTATAATTTTAAATTATGGACAAAACATTATGTAAATTGTTTTAAAAAACAAGTGATCAAGGTTTTGTATTTGTATTCTCATGTATTAATTATTATATATTGATCTCAGATTATGTTTAAAACAAAAATATATCAAGTTTTAATCTTCCATTATATTGTATGATAGTAGATTTAAGAAAATTGTAACATGTATTTCATATTACCTTATCTATCTCAATTCTGTGCTTATTTTAGTGTATAAATATTGTAAAATATTTGACTGTACTTTTTCACTAATTATTTATTTTTCATTTTAATAAATGTGTTCGAAATAACAAACTAGAAATAATGCAATTTTATTTTAAAAATTGCCCATAAGTACATCCTGTTTATTTTTGTTAATTTATTTAAATGTTGCTAAAATAATTTTATCTTTATTGGCTTTTATTATTACAATATGTAATAACTCAATTATTGTTAATTAACAAGTTTTTCTACGTTAAATAGCAATTAAAATTCTTATGGGTTTTTAAAGAGGAAAATTTAAATATAAAAACCAATAGTAAAATAATTTGAATAGAATAATGAAATTTATATTAATAAAATGTTACAGGTGGTCATCGAGGAGGACGCGATAATTTCAAGTTAAAACAAATACGTGGAAATGATTTCAGCTCATTTATTTGAAATTTAATAGTTTTAAGTTAGTTTATTGCATTTATGTGCTTAATTATTGTGTAAAATTTATTTTTCATGATTTATTTTATTTTGCATTGTATTTAAATACAAGACAATTTTCTAATAATACGATTTACATTTAATATTTTCCTTATATCTATGTTATAAATTAACAAGTTAAATTTGTCCTATTATTTTTTATTAAGACTTAAAATAATTCTATAAAATACACTTACATGATACAAAAAAATAATAATAAAGTAAAATACGTCAAAAATGAAAGTAAACATTATCATTAATATATTGGATCCTGGCGAACTCTCGTAACTATTATTCTTTCTTTTGTTTTCGTCATTTAAGTAATATAAGTACGAGAGTATATGATATTTAGAATTCGGGATTAAGCAGATCGATTCCCTGTTAACCCTTTAATCGTTGTTTTTCTGTTACTTAGCGACGATCTCTGGAGTCTGAACGGCTGCGTCTGTCGCGGGAACGTGATCTTGAACGTGGCGATCGGGAACGGCGGGGCGATCGTGACCTATAACAGCACATAATTGTTGTATACTGGTGGCGGAGAGGCCTTACCACGCCACCCGTGCCAGACCATTTATTGATCAATATATTTTCATAATATGATTGATTGCAACGAACGAACGAGCAGACTGCACACCATATACGCTACCGAACTGCTACGTGAAGGGATGGTTGCTTTCGAATCGATGAAGATGTTTTTAAAGAAGAGTGGATGTTATTCGTAGTAGTAGTACCGTAGCGTAGCGTTGCAGTGACTGACGCGACGCTGGTGGGTTGAGTTGGATAGTGTCGAGTAGCGAGTAGCAGTTGTAAGATGAGATGTGTTGGTTGCCGCACGGGCGTAGGCGTCGTGGTGGGAAAGGTGTTGGGGTTGGGGTGCTCAGTCGGGGGGGTCACATTTTAACAGCAGCAGAACTGAAGAGACAGTCCTGGAACGTGCGCCAAATGTATGACTAACTCAGTTCAGTAGACGCGGCAAATTCCAGACCAGTCAAGTAAATTTAAAAACTTACCTGGAGTATCTCGGTGGTGGTCCACGACGGCCGCTTGATCCGCCACCTCGTCTTGAACGCCCTGACGACATTTCTACACGAACACGAGTTCCGCAACACCGGCTATAAAAAAATAAAACATTAAAAACACAAAACAAAACAAAATTATTTATAAATAACTCACGTTCCATCTAATCCACGAACAGCATCCTCTGCATCTCGTGGATCTTCAAATTCAACAAATGCAAATCCCGGTGGATTGCGTGCCACCCATACATTTCTTAACGGACCGTATTTACTGAATGCACTTTCAATTTCATGTTTACTTGCAGAAGATCCAAGATTGCCCACATAAACTTTGCATGATAAATCCCATTCACGATAACGAGACATTCTAATAGTAAAATAAATAAACTTGATAATTAAAATAATAAAGTATATATTGTTAAACAAACAACAGGTATATAATGCGTATAAAACTCAAAATGGAAGCCGAATATAAATGGCCGCACATGTATATATTTTGCGTTCTACTTTTAAATGAATAAAAAATGCCATATAAAATACATTAAACTTACTTGTAAACGACTGAGACACTAAATAATTAGAAAATTGAAACTGCAAATGCAGTAATTGGTATAAAAAATAACTATAATTTTAACACACCCTTTTGGTATAAAAAAAAATAATGGCGACAAATACAATGAATGCAAACCAAGAAGTAAATCCTCGAATAACGCTTGGCTGTCGTGTAAATGTAAAAATGTTGGCTATTTCGTCCTTTTTCGGAATCATTCGTTTCAATGTCGCAAACTGTATCGAAAATAAGATCTTAATTTCCCATCTAAGGACAACTATTTATTTAAATAAAAAATAAGATCCAAGCAAATTAAATAACAAACATATTTTATTTAGAACAAAAATACATTTTTATGAAACAAGATTCAATACTTTCGTATATAATAGGACAATATTTATTTATTTTATGTTGGTAATCCAAATTTTGAATTTGACAGTTGTATTTATGAAATGAAATTATTTTATAGAAATACTTTAGTTTTATTATTACTTATTTTAAAATGGATTCGTTTTTAGAAGAACCAAGAACCACTCCTAGACCTACACCTATAATACAAGTAAGTAAAAGAAACTACATTTATTATAAATTAGAATAAACTAATTATTTTTAAAGGGAATTGAAACTCCAACTGTTCCCGAAGTGTCATTAATGTTTCAAAATTCAAAAAAAGATAAACCTTCACCGCAAATAAATTTTGGACAACCCTCGCAATCTTATAATGCGTGGAAATTACGAAATAATACTAATAATAATGATTTCGATTCATTTTTATTAACATCTACATCAACAAATAAAGAAAATGTACAAGATAAAAGTTTTCTATCAAAAAAACAAGTTAGATTTGAAAGTCCAATTCATAAAAGTCCATCAATGCCTAATTTTGTAGCTAGTGAACAAATTCGGCATTTATTACCTTCCCCTCCCGTTCAAAAAACACCGGTAAATAAATATTTAAATTCAACTGAAATAAAATCATCCAAAAGTTCAGAAACTTCAAATATAAATCCCACTTTAAGTTATACCACTTGTAATTCTTATCAAACTACTACGAATCCTGTATTTCAATCAACTTCTTCTGATACTTTAAAAAGACTTGAAACTCTTGGTATTAATAAAAGTCCTCAACAAATAAATGAATCAATTCCAAGTATAAGTTCTACAAAATTGTTAAAACATTCAAATTCAGCTCCAAATAATTTTGAAAAAATTTATTGCTCTGCCATTCCTGCTCCCAATAAAGAATTAGACTTAAGTTTTTTAGAACCGCAAAAAGTCCCTTGTCCAAGACAAGAATTTTACAATAAATCTATTAATAATACCCCATCTCCTAAACATTACAAATTTACTGATAATTATAAACATAATTCCACAAAAAATGATAAACCCCATACAATTATATCTTCGCCGGTTTTTAAAACAATAGAAACTTCATATCCAAAAACTAATTTAATTCATAATTGTAATATATTAGAAAAGGAAACGGTAGCTAATAATAATAATGATAAAGTAATTGAAAATAATATTGAAGTAAAAGACGTAGAAAATAAATCTGAAGAAATTGAGGAAAAAAATACGAATACATCCGAAATTTCTAACAGTAATAATAATAGTAAAGAAACTGTCGAAGGACCATCAGTAAACGACTTATTACAAATAATAAAACTACAAAATGAGCAATTACAACGATTACAAACACAAGTAGAAATGTTAGTTAAAATAAGTGAAAATAATCAAAAATCAAATGCTCAAACGGTAGAATCAAACAACAAAAATGTAGTCATTTACAAAGATCAACAAGTTGGAACAAGTTTTAATGACGAAATAATCGAACAACATATTGAAACAAAAGAAGAAACTGTTCAAAACAACGATAAAAAGATATCTGTAGGAATGATGACAAGTTTTCAAGTTAGCTTTAAACCCCCAGTGACTAAAAAAGGTAAAACAAAAAGCAAACTTCGAAATTTAACTCCTGTTCAAGATATTTCAAGTAATAATGAAAGTTTTATTGAATCTCATGAATATTTGAATAAACCACATAAGGCAAGACGCGAACGCGAAAGAGAAGAGACAAGGAATCAAGAATATTTTCGAAAAAATCATAATGAAAATGAACGGGAAATTCAAAATACTTGGAATAATAATAGAAGAACTAATGTTACTGAATATTCGTTAGACTCAGAAGAGTCATTGAATATTCAAGAACCTCCTGAAAGCCCTGAAAATAGTATTCATATTGATATGCAAGAATATGACACAGAGTAAGTTATTAAGACTTGCGTAATAAGTCATTATTAAATATTAAAATGAATTATATTTCTCAGAAGTGAAGATAGTGATGATGAATGCTCGACAGACACAGGCTGGACCTTTTATAAAGATATTTTGGTAAAATTAAGTCTTAAAAACATTTAAAGAAAATATTACACAATTATTTTTTGCAGGGACAAGTTAATAATCTTTTGGGAAATTCAAACCGTCCTGCATATAGACCAAATAAAACTCAAAATAATAAAAATGCTGTTGTACCGACTGGCACGGATATAACTTTGGAACAAATTAAAGAAAATGCTTTAAAGCGCTTACAAAATGATGGATTTTTAGAATCAGGGTAATTATCTAACGCAATATATACAATTAACTTAATTATCACATATTTATTAACAGCGAACAATGTTCAATCCGACCAAATGAAGTAAGTTTTGCTGTGAAACAAATATTAATGAAATATCTACCAGATGATGGATTAGCAGAAGCAGTAAATAAAAATACGCAAGAGGAACATTGCAAAGCTGATAAAAGAAAACCAACAGATATTTCAGTAACTGCGGTAAAATATATGCAACAGTGTAATGTAGTTACTAATTCTCCATATTATGGTAAGTTAAATGATGTAAATATTAGTTTCGTATAAATTAGTTCTTATTATTTAAGGCCGTAAACCGAAATTAAATAAAAATCGAACAACATCAAGAAATAAAATGTGCGCACCATCAGGCAATCCAAAAATTTTAGATATTACAACTTTAAAGCAACAACCTAAATTATTATAGTTAGTAATATTTTATTTAACAAATGACGTAATATTTACTCTATTTTATTTAAAAAAAGGTTATTTTATGTTTTAATATGTAAAAAAAAATGTTAATTAAGTTTATATATATTTGTGAATTTATAACAAAATAAATATTTTCCTACAATAATATATTTATTATACTAGCAATAAAGATAAAATATTAACAAAGTATTTACAACATTGTACTATAAAATTCGCAGCTGACTAGATTATATACTAAATGATTCCCCACATCCGCATGTACCTTTTATATTAGGATTGTTAAAAACAAACTCTGAGCTTAGTTTATTTTCAACATAATCCATTTCAGTTCCTAACAGCGATAATTGTGCTTTACGGTCGATAATAATACGTACACCATCTTGAACTACTTCTTCGTCTAATTTATCTAAAAATTAAAATATTTATAATGGATTTCAATGCATGATAAAATAAACAAAACAATACCTTTTGCTTGTGCATAATTTAAGGTATAAGATAATCCATTGCAACCTCTTTGTTGTACTCCAACTTTTAAACCAATCTGTAATACATTAAATAATAGATTTTATTTTCTTTTTAAATATTTATTAACTTACATATTCATCTTTGCCCTGTAGTAATGTACGAACTTTTTGTACTGCTGCTGGAGTCTATAAAAAAGTGAGGTTATAATAAAAAATTCTATTAATTATATTAATTATAATTTATAGGAATAATAAATACCAAAACTAGAGCTGCCCTTAAAGGAACAATTCTTCTATTTTTTACTGCGCGCACTGTTGCAGTTGCCAAAGATTTTGCAGCCATATTTTTAAATGTCAAGTAATGTCAAATTGCCAATTATTTTTATATAATTTCTTAAGCTCGCATGTAATTCTTTATTTAAATAAGACTGTGACTAACATATAATTAATTGTTTCGAAAAGATTAAACATTACAGAGAATTTTTGTGAAACTTTTTTTATAAACTGAACTGAGCTAGATTAAGGATTGATACTAAATTTCTTGAAGTTGGTAATCCTTAAATGGTAAATGTGTGAACGCGAAGAGAAAGAAAGAGAAGGAACTAAGAATATAAACAAGTTGAACGTTGCATTTTTAGATAAAACAATTTTATTAATAAATCCTTCTGACAGTCTGTGATATAATTGTTTTATGGTAAATAATATTAATTTTAAAAACACGATGTCGAACAAATTTGAAGCGTAAGTAACCTCAATGTGTGTTATTTTTACCTGCTCCTCATGTGTCGTTTTACCTTGTTCATATATGACTTTTTCTACGATTTTTAGATTAAAAGATAATGTGGATAATTCAGACAGTGGTGAAGAGGAAGCAAGTTGTCCAAACAACGTAGATTTAGGTCCAATAGAATATCCACCTGATCAACACAGGTTACAGCATCCTTATTGGTTATGGTTTTCACGACGTCCTACAACTAATATAAGAAATTTACAAGCTCAAGGGACACAAGGCTACAGTCAAGCGTTAAGACTTGTCGCACAAGTCGGAACGGTTGAACAATGGTGGTCATTATATAGTCACGTAGTACGATTAAATGAATTACCTCCCCATACGGATTTACATCTTTTTAAATTAGGAATTCAGCCGATGTGGGAGGATGCTGCTAATGCAAAAGGTGGTAAATGGGTAAGTTTCATTTTAAACTATCCTCTGTAATTTATTTTATTATAAAATTTATTCAGTTTAATTCTATATTTCATCGTAATATTAAAAAATACATCAACCTTTTTTAAAAGCAATTTAATTCTATAGGTTATCAGATTAAGAAAGGGCCAGATCGGACGAGCTTGGGAAAACCTGTGTATGGCAATGCTAGGCGAACAATTTATGGTAAATTAAAATTAATTTAAACATACGAAAATTAATTAAATATGTTTTAAAAAATCATTTAGGTGGGTAATGAGATTTGTGGAGCAGTTGTATCCGTAAGATATCAAGAAGATTTGTTAAGTTTATGGAATAGAACGTCCTCAGATCAAGCAAGTACCGCACGTATTAGAGATACATTAAGAAGAATATTAAATTTACCACCTGGTANTACCAAAACTAGAGCTGCCCTTAAAGGAACAATTCTTCTATTTTTTACTGCGCGCACTGTTGCAGTTGCCAAAGATTTTGCAGCCATATTTTTAAATGTCAAGTAATGTCAAATTGCCAATTATTTTTATATAATTTCTTAAGCTCGCATGTAATTCTTTATTTAAATAAGACTGTGACTAACATATAATTAATTGTTTCGAAAAGATGAAACATTACAGAGAATTTTTGTGAAACTTTTTTTATAAACTGAACTGAGCTAGATTAAGGATTGATACTAAATTTCTTGAAGTTGGTAATCCTTAAATGGTAAATGTGTGAACGCGAAGAGAAAGAAAGAGAAGGAACTAAGAATATAAACAAGTTGAACGTTGCATTTTTAGATAAAACAATTTTATTAATAAATCCTTCTGACAGTCTGTGATATAATTGTTTTATGGTAAATAATATTAATTTTAAAAACACGATGTCGAACAAATTTGAAGCGTAAGTAACCTCAATGTGTGTTATTTTTACCTGCTCCTCATGTGTCGTTTTACCTTGTTCATATATGACTTTTTCTACGATTTTTAGATTAAAAGATAATGTGGATAATTCAGACAGTGGTGAAGAGGAAGCAAGTTGTCCAAACAACGTAGATTTAGGTCCAATAGAATATCCACCTGATCAACACAGGTTACAGCATCCTTATTGGTTATGGTTTTCACGACGTCCTACAACTAATATAAGAAATTTACAAGCTCAAGGGACACAAGGCTACAGTCAAGCGTTAAGACTTGTCGCACAAGTCGGAACGGTTGAACAATGGTGGTCATTATATAGTCACGTAGTACGATTAAATGAATTACCTCCCCATACGGATTTACATCTTTTTAAATTAGGAATCCAGCCGATGTGGGAGGATGCTGCTAATGCAAAAGGTGGTAAATGGGTAAGTTTAATTCTAAACTAATCTCTGTAATTTATTTTATTATAAAATTGATTCAATTTAATTCTACATTTCATCGCAATATTAAAAAATATATCATCCATTTTAAAAAGCAATTTAATTCTATAGGTTATCAGATTAAGAAAGGGCCAGATCGGACGAGCTTGGGAAAACCTGTGTATGGCAATGCTAGGCGAACAATTTATGGTAAATTAAAATTAATTTAAACATACGAAAATTAATTAAATATGTTTTAAAAAATCATTTAGGTGGGTAATGAGATTTGTGGAGCAGTTGTATCCGTAAGATATCAAGAAGATTTGTTAAGTTTATGGAATAGAACGTCCTCAGATCAAGCAAGTACCGCACGTATTAGAGATACATTAAGAAGAATATTAAATTTACCACCTGGTACTGCAATGGAATATAAAACACATGTTGAAAGTCTCAAGTATGTATCACCACCACAATAATACATGTTATTTATTATTAGTATAATGCATTTACTGTAGAGTCTGTTATACATTATTATAATAATGTTTATATTGTAAACTTTTATATTTTGAAAAATGCAGATCTCTATAAAATACATACCTGACCCTATTTCCTCTAATTATAATTTTTTTATTTACCTATCTCATCTATATAATTATTTATTCAATATTACAATCGTTAAAATACAAAAGATAAGTAATAAAATTTTTATTTAAATGGCATACATTAATATAATAATAGATCGAAAGAGGAATTTTAATGTCATTTATAAAATACTATATGCCTAGGACAGAAATATACGCAAAAATTTTAATTATTCGATTTAAAAATCATTTGTACCAACTACATAAATATTTAGTTATATTTTTGTATGTAGTTGGTATGAAAATTGACTTTCAAATGTCAAACACGTGTGTTTTATAACCTATTTTATTTTTCAATTTCATAAACATGGGCACAGAAATACCAGGTTTTGCTGATATAAATGATAACTCAGAAGATAATGATGTTGAGAAAAAGAAAGATAAAAATAAGAAAGGTGGAGGGTTTCAGTCAATGGGTTTGAGTTTTAATGTAATTAAAGGAATTACAAAAAAAGGTTATAAAATACCTACACCTATTCAACGGAAGGTGATTTATCAATTATTTAATACATATATAAGTTGTTTATTTAATAAAATTTGTAGACAATACCATTAGTCCTAGAAGGAAGAGATGTAGTTGCTATGGCCCGTACGGGCAGTGGCAAAACTGCTTGTTTTTTAATACCCCTTTTTGAAAAATTGAAAACCCGCTCAGCTAAAGCTGGTGCAAGAGCTTTAATTTTATCTCCGACACGTGAATTGGCATTACAAACATTAAAATTCATTAAAGATATTGGCCGATTTACCGG
>NEEE01002112.1:6476-19823 GCA_002278615.1 Pogonus chalceus
TTTATATTGTTTTTTTTTTTAAATATCCTTTTATGTATTATAATATACATATATTAGATTACGTTATGCGTATTGTGACTTTTAAACAATTCTTAAAAATATAAAAAGCCCTTACAGAAACTTTCTGGTAGATGTTCATTCATAAGTTTTTTGTTTTGACTAAAATCTTTTGAATATCCACCGTTTCTTAGAAGTTCACCCTTTAACCTTTTTTAGTTTGTACATATAAGACTGTTAAATTATCTATAATGCATTTAAAATTGAAATTGATTAAATGCTTTGCCTTTTTATTTTATTTATTTTTATATTACTCTACTTTTTTAAATGTTAATTTCATCTTATTTAAAATTTTATTATTAGTCAAGTCAGTTTGATAAATGTTACTTTTTTACATTTTCTTTTAATTACAAATTTTATTATTAATTAATAATGATTTTAAATTATTGATTTAATTCCAATTTTTACAGTATTTTTTTTTACTAGGGTGTACGTTTATATATTTTTACGAACTTTATGACAGTGAGAAAATATTAATTGACAAATAATGGAATGCATATTTAACATATATTTTGAACAATTTTAGTGGTTTATTTAATTATTTAAATATTTAATGAGTGCTATCACATTTATTTATTAATTTTATTAAAATACAGGGGGAGCAAAAGTATTTGTACCTCTATACTGAAAAAGGAAAACAGTCATAGAAACTACAATTAAAGAAATAGGATTATGANAACAAGTGCATAATATACAAAGAAGGGGTTGTCCAAAACAACTAACAGCACGTGAAGAAAGTTTTTTTTAAATAAATATAGTTTAAAATATCTAAAATACTGGATGATATTTAAAAAAAACTGTTATCTATAATATATTGATAGAATTTATTTAAAAAACTTAAAGTTACTGATAAAAAATTAAAACACTTTCTAAACTGAAAAATATTTTTATTCACAAGTACATTTAATCATTTCACCATCAGCAGAAGTACTTTTTCTGTAAAGATATATAACAAAAATTAATATGAGGTATTAATAAGATCTTCATTTATTTTTAATTAAACATATTTCTGTTAGTAACAAGTAAATCAATAATTGGAATCTTTGTAAATATAGAAATGCAACTTTAGTTCATTACAAAACACGATTGAAAATTAGTAATTTATCATTAGTCATATGTTTTTTTTTTTTGCAAAATATGTAATTATTACAATAAATATTAGGTTAAAAATATTCATAACCTAAATATCGATATTCATGTTAGTACAATGTCTAAGAGAAAATAGTTAAAGAATATATTAGTAAAAAAAAAAAGATCAGTAAATAAATAAAGAAAAACTGTAGCAAATAAATTTAGTTTAAAGAAACTGTTCTAATTATAAATTTGCTGTCATATTTGTTGAAAATAGAACACAAAGTAAACATTAACTTTACAAGAAATATTTACTTTATTATCTATTAGTTGGGTTATCTTATCTCATTATGCTTTTGGTCAACTATTCCTGTTCTTAGGACCAAAACTTGTTATTTTACCTATCTAACATCCAAAGTTACTCAAGGTACGATAAAGTAAAGGTAACACAAAATCAATAAGATGCCGCGATAGAAGTTTATGCCATAGTTTGTGTTAGTACAGGAATGCTTAATTATTTGACATAGTTCTAAAGATCAACGCAAATTAATACGGGATTAAGCCTGACCCCAAGGCTTTGTCATTTTAATACCTAGGATAAAATATTTTATTATTTTCGTTATTCATTTAAAACAAAATATTATTTCTTAATTAATTTTTAATATCAACAAATATTTAATATGACGGTAAAAATATATTAAATTTTAAATTATTATTTCTTTTTCCTGTAGCATTTACTATATTAAAAATGTAGCCGTGGAAATGTTTTAAAAATTGAATTTTATATAATACTTTATATTTTTAAAATAAAATTTAATATTATCGTTTCTTATATTTATATTTAATAAAAAACAATTGTTTTAAGATTTGTATAATTTGTTCTATAATTACCGGTGTTTAATTGTTTATTTCAATTGCATTTACACATGTATAGACTAGATTTCGTGATACTGTTACGCTGTTACAGTAATTTACTCGTGTAAGATTATCGATTGTCTTTGCAAGTAATTGTGTAGTTGTCTGAATATATTGAGAAAACAATGTGTTAAATTAACATAAGATGCATTAAAATAATTAAACAAGAAATATATTTGTAAGGTGTTGAATAATTTATTAAATTACGAAGAGACTTAAGTTTCTGTTTTAATATCTATATTCCCATAATGGGGGTATTATCATTTATACAGACAGCTTGTTATTGACAATTTTGATCTTGCGGTTTTTTGAGGCGTGTTTATTTATATTTAAACTATAAAATGAGATTATTATTGTGTTTTTTTCGGATGGCCAGAAACTATTCTCCAATTCTGTAATCTGAAACCTAAAATTAAGTAGCAATCATTAATCTGTATTAAATTATTTGAAGTTTGAACCATGCATAATGTAAACTCCTGATAATTAACAAAATAGCAGTCATCTGGAATAAGTGGTCGATTTTTATTCCCTGCTTTCTGAATTTAAGGCTCTCGAAAAAATTCTGTAGAAAAAGTAGTGGTAATTAAAATTCAAAATTCTCAAGTAGACACGTATTATAGTTTCTAAGAAACATTTCCGGTCAGCAAAAAAAAAGTAGTTTCGAGAAAAACGCGTTTAAAGTTTTGACACAAGGTTTATCCTTCTTTGGAGATTCTTTTCTTTAGTCAGCAATTTCAGCTCCGTGCAATAGGCATTCCTTTTCTTTAAAAATTATAAAACAAGAGATTATAAAGTATCAAAATATGCAAAAACAATCGATTTTTTAAACTCTAAACGGGAGTACCCCCTTAAATAGTTAAAACAAGTAAAATTGTACGAAATTGTTAAAATGTAAATTACACAAATATATTGATTATAATTAAATACTTATTTTAACCACAATGATTCGTTTTTTGTCGTTAAAATTTTACTCATAACATTAGTTTGTAAAATAAAGACCTTGAATCAGAACTTGAATCGTGCTGTTCAAGTTACATTTGATTGGTAACTGTACATTTTTGAATAATTTGCATAAAAATAAGTGTATTTCAATACTTTTTAAAAACTATTGAAATTGGTGAATGAAACTAGAGTAATATATTTTGTTTCAGATTGTAAATATCAAGCACGAAGATCTACAGCCTAAATATACTCTGATATCTGGTAAAAAATTAATGCAGCTTCTGAACAAGGCCACTTCTCATGTAAGTTTATAAAAATTTTCATTATATTTTTAATATGCTCATAGACGTATGTATAGAGAATAAAAGAATTAATTTATTTATTGTTTTCAATTTTTTTTTTTTTCAATAAACTCGAAATTGAAATAAGGAAAAGTATATCCGTAGATTTCTTAAGATCTGTTTCAACGCTTGAACTTCAAAAACTTCAATTTGTTATAAATAATTTAAAATTCTTTTAATTGGTTAATATATTAAAAAATTTAATTTGTTTTAACAATATTTAACCATATATTAAACTTAGAATAATTTCATGAAATGTTTGTCTGCAATATATTGATATTATATTCTAAAATACCAAAAATTAAGTTCTAAAATTTTTAATACTACCTTGAAGATGACAATAAAGAAAAAATAAATAAATAAAAGTCTTTTTACAAACAGAAAAGCTTTATTTTAATTAAAATTTATATGCAGTAAAATTATTGTTCCTTTAATATAAGTTTAACAACACTATTTACTTCAATGGTATTGGAAGTAATTATCTTATGAATTAATTTAATAAATGGATCATTACAGAAACTGCTAATTCAAATAACAGAACTTCAAAGTTTGAATTACCCTAATGTTAAATTTGACATAAATGCGGATATGTATAATTGTAATTTCTTGGTATAAAATTATTTTATTTATTTTTTAGAAACTAAATTATTGTCTTTACAATTGAAATGAAAATATACTATTTATTCAATCAATTTATTATTTAAGTATGTTTAATTTAGTTACAAGCTAAAACTATTGCGAATTTTGCATAATTAGCATATTTAAATTGGTATTAAATGGAGCAGACTCGATGCTATGTAAATATATTATAAAATTATGAAAGTTACACGTTAAAAAATATACGCAATATGTATTCCGAAGAGAAAATGTAACTCAGCAGTTTTAGTTGCTTTCCTATGGTCTTTTTCGTTTGCTGTCAGCTAGATATAAATTTTAATGTCATTTTGCTGCGACATTTTTCAAGACTAGTTGATTTATTATTTTTGCATTTTTAATCAATTAAAAAAGAGGGTTTAAATGAAAAATGAAATTTACTGAGGTGTATACTATGATAAGCTGATTTTTAAGTATGCCTTCTTATTTTAAAGTCTGGATAGAAATTATTCTTCTAAAATACATATTTAAAAACTATTTTTTAGAATATTTTAAAACTAATGTGCATGGAAAACATAATTTACTTTTTTCACTACAAATAACATAAATATATTAATAATCAATTCCTGGGTATTATAAGATGAATGACATCTTTCATTCCAATAGAAAGCAATATTTTTGGCTAAAAATTCTGTGATTATTTTTTAAGAAATATTATTTTTCGTTTGTTCTGAGTGTTCTAATTTTCAGTTCTTTTATAGTTATCATGAAATATTTGGAAATCTGTCTTAATATTATCTTTTTATTTGAAACATAGTCCAAAAAATTATAATTAATTATTATTGTTTTTTCATATCAGTAGACGTTGGAAGGTTCTTCAACAATGGTTCCTTAAGAACCCTTAAATATTTCACGAAATTTTCTTTCTTCTAAGTAACAATAATATATTTTACAAAGCATATTAGTCTTTATTATTCTATTTTAAGTTCTTACAAATCTTTCTTCAGAGTTTCTTACTTTTTCTCTACATTTGCTGATTCCAGCCTTTTTGAAATCTTTCTCTACTTCGTGTAGTAACCATGTTTTTTAGGTTCTTTCTCGTCTTCTTTTACTTACTAGTCCCCATTCAAATGTTAAGTATATTGTTGAGTTTCTTCCTGCTCATTTCCATATGTATCCTAACCATTTTACGCTTTGTTCTTTTATTTTCTTAACTGTATCATTTTCAATTTCTTGGTTCAGGTTATAGTTCATTTTATTTTTGTTGTTTTTATTATTTTTCTTTTTAATGTTTCCTTAATGTTTTTTTTTTTTGTCATTGTTATTGTTTCCGCGCCTTCACCATTGTTAGTCATATTATTATTGTCCTATAGATTTTCATTTTTGCTTTTTTCCCAATAATCTAATTTTTTAGAAGTTTTTTATATGCGTAAAATACTCTGTTGTCATAAGCTTTTCTTTAGTTTCTGTTTTTTTTATTGCTAGTTATCATTATTTCTTAATACGGAAATTTAAGATTTACTAATTTGCCTTGCATATATTGGATTTTAAGTATCTTTGACGATCTCGGATATAATTCTAAATTTTTACCTTTTTTTTGTAGTAAACGCTTTTAAATAATTATTGTTTTCATTTATTTCATAAAAAGTATTTTATAAATATTTAAAAATATTTTTTCTAAGGGTTAAGTTAGTTTATATTTAATTAAATTTAAAACATTTAATTAATGTATCATTCTTAGATTATTTAAAAACTATTTCAAGTCCATAAAAGTAGTAGAATATTAAAATATTTAATATACATTTTCAATACATACTAAATATTCCACCAATAAATTATATCAAGTACTCTATTATTTTATAATTAAATCAAATTGTGGTTAAATTAAAATATTTGCAACATATCTATATAATTGCAAATATATGTTCGTTAAAATTAAAATTAGTTTGTAATTTGTGGTTTATATCAGTAACAATAATATGCATTAAAGTGGACATATATGTTTGTATGTATATAGAACCATGTAATATATTTGACACGTGAAAATATTATAACAAGCAACGTATGGTTCTAACAGATAACGCTAGCCGTTAATTTTAACCAAACACCTGTGAAATATGAATTAGTTTCAAACAAAACCTATTTATACCTGATGCAACAATTAATACTACTAATCTACTTGAAAATAATTTGCAGAAAAATAATTTGTATATAATAACTAAATTTCGAAAAATTGTTTTTTTTAAGGTTCAGCGCAGTGACATTATTAATAAGTAATTAAAATTATATAACGTTTTAAATTTTAATTGATTGATTCTGATTGCACTGTCAGCAATTTAAAGAAGAAAAAACATATTTGTATTACGCAACGACCTGTATATTTTTATTAATTAAAAATTGTTTTTAAATTGAATTGACAGAGTTTTTATTCATTTTGATATTTTGTTTACATATTGTTTTTAAATTTTTTACTGGCCTTTTGGGATCTTGTCTATTTATTTTTGTGGTCGATTGAGTAATGTGTTAGTGTAGGTAATTGTGTGTTTGCTTATTTTTAAAAGTCGAAAATTGTAATTGCTAAATGAGTTTTGTATTATTATATATTTGTAGTGCTTGGTTTGAAAGTTTGTATTCCTTTGAATGTGAAGTGTTGTGTTGTCTTATTGCTGTTATATGAAGAGCTAGTGCATTTGCATTAAGTTGTGATTGCTTGACTAGACGAGTACATACTGGTATATTTGTGAAATTGTGTAGTGATATTATTCATGTTCAACGTTCTGTGTTTATAATCAGTTTAAGCTATTTATTGTTTAGAATTTGTAGTAGTTTGATAGTTGTTTTTAAATACACAATACCGAGTGTGATTTCATTATATGTTCAATTTTGTGTAAAGTTATTTTACATTTAAATACAAAACAATCCTTAATATATAGATAATTTAAAGTTTCAAATTTATATAATTATTATTTGTTTTAGAAAGAATAATTGATATTTGTTGATATATTTGAACAGTACATTTTTCTATTATGAAAAGGTTTGGTAATCCGAAATTAGTTAAATATTATAATTATTACTTTGAAATTACATATTTTAAAATAATCCTGATTTTTATAGCTTTCAGAAACATAATATTTCTTTTCAATAAATATTATTATGAAGAAATAATAATTCATTAACAAAAAAAAATGTTTTTGTTACCTAAATATAAACTTGTTATTTAACATTAATTAAGTAAATGAGTATGTATTCCACATAAACTTAATTTAAGTCACTTTAACTACAATATGAATAAATTCTTGGTAGTGTTTACAAACTATGAACTTATAGAATTTATTGTTAAGTGTTTATTAATAAAACTAAAAGCATGTTATTAATAATACAGCTAGGTTACTTTGATATATTATATATTTTAATTCGAGTTTAAATTTATCATGATTCAAATACGTATTTTTCATAATATTTTATCGTTGAAAAGTAATTTAAAAGTCATTAAATATTGGTTTTATGGCGATGCGTTTTATCTCGTATTTTTTTTGAAGCCTAAAAGTTTAAGTAAAATTTATTTGAGCGTATTGCAATTTTTCCAAAACGCACGTGCTGGAAGATATTCTATTTATATATTTTTCTGCAATATTAATAATTTTTGTGGTTCAAATTAAAAAAAAATAATTGTTAATTGCAATTACAAGATAAATGCTTAGTTTCTTAAAGTTATTTATTATATTTTAGATTATTTGGGTAAATAAGGATTAAACTAAAATATTTTATAAATTTGATTTGAAATTATTTCTTTGTCTTTAGAATATTTTTGTAAGTATAATGAGAAATAACTATTTTAATATAAGTTACTAACTTAAATCTATATTTACTTAATTTTATGTAATTGATAAAAATATAAAGTTTAAATTAATATTATGATTTATATTTTTGTAACTATTAATTGCAAAGTAATAATTATTGAACCTTTATGTATTTTAATCCAAAATTAAATTAAAAAAGTTATATGAAAATTTATATGTGAACATATATTGAAGGTTTGTAAATTGCAATATAAAAACTATAAAATGTGCATTTTAGGGTGATCAAATCTAAATAGGATATGTTTGGTCTAAAGTAAAGAGGACCTAAATCGGATACTGTTTATATTTCGGTTACTAGTAAACATCTATCAAACTCCGACCATGTTTGTATACAACGAGGAAGTTCGATTACATAGCAACTGCTTTATATTGACATTGGAGTATTATGTTTTATATTTGGATCAAAGATTTGTCTTTTTTGTATGAAATTTCTTCTAAACTATAAAAAAAAAAAAAAATATTAAACTTAAACGTCCAGAATATATTACTGTAATTGATAAAGTTTAAATTATTTATAATTTAAATTAGTGTTTACTTTATAAATAATTCATTTGAAAATGAGACCAGTACTGATGGTAATGTAAGTACTGATGTTTAAGGCAAGTGCGTTACACATTTTCGTTATGCTAATGGTTATTTGTTATGTTTAGGAACATGTTTACAGGCTACGAATTTGCATTAAACATAGTGTTCATTTAATATTTTCTAGATCATAAATTTAAAATAACGATATCAAAGAAAGACGGTCATCGAAATTATATGTTTCTTTTTTTCCTTTATTGAAAACTTTTTTTTTAAATATTTGTCAAAGAAATTTTATTTCAAACACGTGTGTGATTTAGTATATTTTAAATTATCTTATTTAATTTCAAGATATATTCATTATTACATGTAATTTCATATAATAATTTTTTCGAAACAAAATAATTAAATTTCTAACTCAGATAATAGATATTATTGCTAGTTTTGTATATAGAAAATTTGAAATTTTTAAATATATTTAAACCGTCTATTAAAATATCAAATTTCAATTAAAATATTGTGTATTAAATCACTTGACTTTATTTGAAGATTAATAATTAAATAAAAACACAGATTGGTTCTTTTCTTCAAAAAATGTTTATTAAAAACTTATGTACATTTCGCTTGCCATGCCATGCGATATTGTACTCTGATGATGGTTGCATGGCAACCGAAATGTACATAAGTTTTTAATAAAAATTTTTTGAAGAAAAGAACCAATCTGTGTTTTTATTTAAAATATTGTGGTCGGAAATCCATAAAATTAAAGTAAATCAAAGTAGATTCTGATAATTATTACCATTATTGATAAAAATAATAATAGACGATAAAAATCATAGGATGGTTTATCTGTTAATTAAAATCATAGAATTACTGGAAATTTCAAACATCTCCATAATATTTAACATAAAATTTACCCTCAATTAAGAATAAACCAATCTTAATCTTTCTTTAATTTGTATTATTTGCTTCGTATCTCAACGTGGTAAGATTTTCCTTCAAATTAAACAAAAAAATTTTAACAAAAAAATTTGCATATAAAAAAAAATGATTTAATATTTTTAAATTGTTTTATAGGAATTTTTTAAATATTTTGTAATATAAACATAATAAATACATGTATAATTTATTATAAATTAATTGCATTTTATTTTTGCAACACATTTATTTTTATTATAAATAAAAAACTATTCGTTTATAAATTGTAATTCATTAAAATTTTAAATAACTTTTAATGCAAATGAATAAAATATTTAGCAGTACTTTGAATTTGAAAAGTAAATGAATAATTAAATATTTACAAACAAATATTAAAACATGAATTGTTTTGAAATGGTTCGAAAGTAAATATGCTATAGACGTAAATGTATGCAGATGTTAAATACCACTTTTGCACATTAGGTGTTTATTAACACAAACTACCCGGGTACATTTTCAAGCTAACACAATTATTTACTATGGCCCCATTATCGCACAAGTACTCAGTCTAAAATTACACGTTTGTGTATGTGTATGTGGTTTAAGCAATAGGCTCTGTTAACGTTGAATCACTTGCAGCTGTTTATTATAACCGAGACCTTCTTACCATGAAGTGGTAAGTTGTTGTGTTGCGTTCACGTTTGCATGCGTAACGCTGCTACTTAACGACACGGTTCTTGTGTCTCGTGTTTATTTCAATGTCATTCTACATTTGCTTCAATTTCTATAAAGCATAATACTGACGGATATAATACATACCTGTTTTGCATATTCTATAGTATTAAACGAGCAATTCTTGTATATATATACACATATGTACACGGAGAAAATTATATGGTAAATAATCGTCTTCAGTGAGTCATTACTATTTTTGTTATTAAATCTATTATGGTTGTTTTTAACTCACCACTTGTATAATAAATTTAATCATTTAACAATAATGTCAGCTCCGATAATAATGATTACTATCATTGAATGTAGGATATATCGATAAACCCTACAATCAATGCTGGCAATCATTACCATCGGATCTGCTATTATTTTTTTATAATAAAATTCCTTATTCAGGTGGTGAGTTTTATAATTACAATAATAGATTTAAGAATAAAAATAGTAATTACTCATTAAAGACGATAAGCGAATTTTTACGATACTCTGATGATTGTATTTACCACATAATTTTCTTCGTGTACTGGTTTTCTCGAATTTGGTTGTAACTATTCCAATGAAAACCACGGATTAAAGGTTTTTGAGTCTATTAGGATCTTACTTCCGAGAATATTAATTTTAAACCTTTTCATAGATTTTTCTATTTTTTGTTTTTGATGATAGCGTAACAGTGACATTATAGTTATGTAATGAAAAATTACTGACACATATAATGCAAAAACTTGAATTACGAAGAAGATATCATTTCAAAAAATAATCTTTGTCAATGAAGGGTTGAAAGATAGTGAATAATTACATACCCTATTATTGCTACGATTCAGTAAAAGATCATCCCAAAGGAGCACTTGCATTTACAACGGAATTTCTTAATTCAGTCAACATTTCATATTTTCCAGCCATTCGATCAAAAATATGTAGTATAATTAGTATCAAACTAATTGGTAACACAAATAATTTCGAGAAAAACTTGCAAACTTTTTAGCTTACACCATGTTTTAGTTTTATATACAAAATTCAATATACATTCAAAATTATAATTTAAGACTTTGTTTTTGTCTCAAAATTACATGCATTCTATGTATTTATAGATTTTGATACAAGAACTATCATTTCGCCCTTAATTTTTTTATATTTTTACATTTTTTAGTGATTTTAGCATATAAATGTGACCAGAAATTCATTAAGGCGTATTGGGAATAGTCCTGAAGTAATTTAGATTAGCCTATATTGTAATATTTTGTTTTTCTGGTTCTTTTTTTTTTAAAAAAAAAGCATGTTTTTTTATTACTTTTGGTATAAATATAAAAAAATTAATTAACTGTGTCAAAATTACTACAGAAGTATATAAAAAAACAATCCAAGTGCATATTACCGGTCGTCATATAAATACAAATGCTAACCTGTGTCTGTTCATAGTTTTATGCTAAAATTAGAAGAAATCGTTTTTAAATGAAAAAATTAAGATCAAACTGATATTCTTTATATCAAAATTTGCTAGATAACATGTATTAAAATAATCTTACTACTCGTAATATTCGCTATTCAGGGTGAAATTTAATTTTAGGTAAAATTTTGTGTTGAAAACAAAAGTTTATTATAACTATAAATATGATATTATTAGACTTAAACGTAAAATGTATTTTAACAAAAATATTTGTTACGTAGTTTTAATTTATACATCTCGTTAGCTTTCAGAATTCATGATATATTAATCAACATTTGAAAGTATATTTATATCCGTCTGCACAAAACTTTTGTATAGCAAGAACATTATTAATGAAGATTAAAATCATTTGTCATGATCTTAAACTGAATAAACAATAGGAATATTGAAAAAAATATGTTTGTATATTTATTGTTTTCTCTTTAGCTTAAAAGTATAAATATGCCATGAACTAATTTTGTTACGAGTCTACAAATTTACGTTGTTGAATTTTTAATAAAAAGTAACTCTCTACAGTAATTTAGTTAAATATTTCAAACGCCTTTAATAGAAATAAAACATACAGTTGAAAAGGACAAAACAAACACAAATTAAAATAAAGAAGGAAGAAATAATTGTTCAGATAACTATAAAATTATTTAGACATAAAAATTTATTCATAATGAATTTAAATGCATAATCCTTGTATTAATATTAATATTACTCTGTTATTCATTAGCTATATGTAACATATTGTCAGATTTGAGTTTAAACAATGAACTAAATTAATTAATACCTGCTATTATATAAAAGTTTATTAGATAATGAAAACACGTTTTGTTGTTGTTCGAGTATTGAACTAAACCAGTAAAACAAAACTTTATGTTTGTTCATAGTTGAATAGATATGATCGGCGTAGGTTTGAAATTGTTATAGGATCTATTCATGGTAATCAAATATAATGGAAGATATCAACTTTAAAAGGTTTCTAATCCCTAAATATATTAAATATTTTACTTTCGCTTTAAAGATTATAAACTACTCGGTGTATTTAATACAATTCTGGAATATTTTTGTACAGCTTTAGCTATAAAATAAAAAACTAAATATATATTTTCTTTCTATATATTGATAAAAAAAGATTTCTTCTAATTCTATCAGGTAAATAAAGAAATCCACTTCAAATTAGAAGAATATTTAACTTTTACATATCTATATAAACAATTTTAAGGCTAATAATCTTATATTATTTTTTTTTATACTTCTATTTAAGTCAATGCATTTGCATATGATAGTGATTCTCTGATTGTTTAATACGTTAAACTAAAAAAATATATTTTTTAAGTTTATATTGAAATTCCTGCTAAATGCTTTGCTTTTTTCTTTTTCATACCAAAATTTTTGTTATACTTTTTGTCCTGTAGCTAAATGATATGAAGATTTTTGGGTAACCCTTTATTTTCATAATAATAAAAGCGCTTATAATCCTGCGAGTAATTTTAAATTCTTTAATTCATTCTGAATTCTAAGCTATAAGACTTTATCACAAGAAAAAACAAACACTTTATTGGTATTTTTACTTTTCTTAATACTATGCACATGCAGTTTGTCTTGAAAAGCCATGACATTTTATCAGTTTGTAATTCTTGAGTTATTTAGAAATAAAACTATTGTTACCTATAATTTACTCCAAATTCTTTTATCAATAGTTTACCAGCAGCTATATATTACATTTATAATTTATCTTATATTTTTCCTGAAAGGTAATATAATCTAAAAGCATATAATCTATGCTCAACTACATACGAATATAATAAAATGGACATCAAATTATATTACATAATTTTTAAATCTGAAATTACTTTTTAAATGTGTTAGATATGCAGGAGAATTTGCTGGAATATTCTCACGTTATTTCCTTAATCGTTATTGATTGCTTTCCAAGAAATGCGCATCTAACTGTACATACATACAT
>NEEE01002112.1:26111-37455 GCA_002278615.1 Pogonus chalceus
TGAATTAAGTAATTTAAAGTTTTAATTATCTAATAAACAGTAAACATTAATGAACAATCTATAATGTAGACAAAATTGATACATTCTCTTCTCATTTAGAATCTACTATAATGCTCTGGTTTTAATTACCAATTATTCTCTTGTTGCAATAAAAATTTACTAACAACTTCTTAAGTGTATTGTCACTTTATAAAATCTTTTTATAACTGAAACTTCATCTTAATTAAATCACAATTATTTTTTTAATTGGTTTACTTTAAATATTTTTGTTACTGTTTTTTGTTTGATATTTAAATTATAAAAAAATATAGAGTAGAAACAGTTGCTTTAATCTTTTTCAAAACTACGTAGCAATGATGATTGTAAAAACTATACTATTATACAAAATTTATATAAAAGTTAATGTAATATCTAAGTTTTTGGTAGTTGTAGATTATAATTTTGTTCTATCGTCAATTTTTCCAAATATTTAACGTTTTTTATTTTTTATGTTCGTAAATATTAAATTTTTTAATTGTTTCAGGGCTTTTCTGAAAAAGAATGGGTTGTCCTTCAGAAAATTAGAGAATTTATTCCTTGATTATATTCATTATGAAGTGTAAGAAACAGGTATAGTAAATTTCTTTCTAATATTAAATTTTTCCATAGAGATACTTTTCTTTGATTGGTTAATTTATTAGTACATGAAAAAATATTTTATTTTTTCCGTGGATGCTAATGTTGACGTTATTAAATTAATAAAATATGCGAATTGAACAAACTAAATATTATTTAATAATATTTTATAAAACTATTTTTGACTTTATCTTAATTTTGGTAAAAGTTTAAGAATTCGTTCTTAGACTTAATATACATTACTGTTCTAGTACTTCATGGAACAGTTGGAACTAATCCTGTTTCTAATAGATTTATGCCATAAAAATAATACTGGTCATTCTTGAAAAAAAAAATTATTTTAGGGTTTTAACATTTTAGTTTTCTGAAAAAATCTCGCGAAATATTTGTGCTATTAAGCTGCAACTTTGGAAATAATGTTACTAATTGATTTCTGCTATAAAATAATACTTTGAAATTTGCAAACTTTTGCCAAAAATTGCTGGACTATACTTCAGCTATTTTTACAGATTTTCAACATTTTAGTTGTGTGCAAAAATCTCGAGAAATAATTGTGCTATTAAGCTGAAACTTTGGAAATACGCGTTTCATAACAATCCTAATCGAAATATGAAATAAAAATTTTACCTCAAAAAAAGATCATTCTTAGTAAAAACCGCGATTTCTTATGTTTTTAATCATTTTAGTTTTTTGCAAAAATCTCGAGAAATAATTGTGCTATTAAGCTGAAACTTTGGAAATATACGTATCTGAATGTTTCTAATCAATTTCCATATAAAGAATACCTTGTTAATTGGTAATTTTTGGTAAAAAAGTAAGTCTATAGTCCAGTTATTTTTAGCGATTTTTCAGCATTTTAGTTTTTTCAATCGTAACTGATTAAGACCAACTGAATTAAAGCAATAAAAACAATAATAACACTTTTGTTTTTCAAGATGCACTATTGCAATTACTTTTATAATTTGTTTAAAAACATTTAAAACATTATAATTGCATTGAAGTTTCTTAGAAGTTGTACAAATAATATTATAATTATTTTAAAATAATTATCAATATTTTTTTTATAAAAAGCATTTCTCAAAAATTAATTAATGTTTAAAATAAAACGTTATATTTTTTTGTTAATGGAACAACGGTAATAATTAATTATAAAATTAGCTTTACAAATTTTATTTAGAAATTATGCAAATTTTTTAAAATTTAAAAGCTTCGTTAATAATAAAAATTATTTTCATTGTGAATGTGATAAAACTAAATGAATTTTAATTAAATACAAGTAAAATTAATTTGAAAATTAAAAGAGAGATATAAATTTTATAACCCAGCAAAAAATAGTAATTTTCCCTGATAACGTTTTAACTGCTTCAGTTGTAACTATTAAATTTTTTGTTATATTAAATAAAATTTGACATAATGAGTATAAAATAGAATTTCGGATATGAAATTGAACCGAAAATAAACGTATATATGTACATTTATATTTGACGGGTGTATAGTAATAGTTGAAATGTGTGAATACGATTACAAATTGATATTTGATGGATCGGCAGCACGACAGGCTCACTTTGTGCTGTATACGCATCGATTTGAGCTATTTTTACAGAATTTTAAATTTCAAGAATTGACTGACATTTCGATTATTGGTTGGCAGATGATAGTCATGCGGTTGCTTGCTTCCATATTCACGTTCCTGTTTGACGCTATTGTGATCTAAATAAAAACGAACGGATAATTTATTATTATTATTGCTATGTCAGATATTAAAAAAACTGTTATAAAAAATATAATTTATATTTTAAATATGTTTTACAATTCTAATACGAATATTTTGATTGATTGATTTCTAAATTTTAGCAATTATAAATATTTTAAATTGATATTTAGTAAATTTTCTGCAATAAAAGGATATAATTTATAGACTGAAACTGGTAAAATATAATTTTATTTATTGAATGATATATTTTTAAAGTTTATATCGAATTTGAAATCTGTTTCTTTACTTCTTATTTTGATTTTAAGAAATAAATAAAAGTAAGTTTAATATTTTTTGCTATTTGCAAATACTTATTTTTAATAATCGTAGCAATTATTTTTTAAATATTTTTTTTATGTAATAATTATTGTGGTTTTCTATATTATTCTTTATTATATTAAAGCAGTTATAGATAAAGAAACATTTTAAGTACGGGTATGAAACTCAAAATTTGTGACCTTTAAACGGCTAGTAGTACGATTGGATTCGGTTTTGAAGCAAGGTGTCATTCATTTTGACTCAAAATTTAAAGTTATTTAATGGATATTTATACATCAAAGATATTTATCATATTTCAGTTTTTTTGCAAATATCTCGAAAGCTATGATAGATATTTTATCAATTTTTTTGCATTTAATTATTTATTTCATCATATAGCTTAAAGTACTAAAAGCGTTTTTTTTTCCATCTTTTTGAAATTGTGATATATTGGGGCTGCAAAATTTAGTAACTAATAAAATCAAATGGACATCTATATACAAAAATTTTCATAAAATTACCATCTGAATAGTCTTTTATTAAATGCTATTTATTAGTTATAGATACTTCATAAATAAAATACAGTTTTTTTAAGATTTGGCTTTTTTCAAAAATTATGGTTGAAACGTAGAATAAAGATTTAAAATATATATAACGAAAAATGCTTTTTATTTACAAATTTTTACAAAGTCTAAGCTTGATTTTACATAAAATTAAAATGATTTATATTATCAATAAGTTTTCTATACAATTGCATTATATATAATTTATTTTGAAATATTATCATATTTTCTTATTGTCTGCATGCGAATATAATATTTATTATAAGAAATACTGTATTATTAAATGAAACCAACATAGCTTAGTAATAATTTTAATATACTTAAAAGTTTTAAATTTAAATTTCTATACGCTTATTTACATTTCATGTTTTCATATTTCTTCGTTATAATTTCAAAATAAATTCATTTTTTTTTTATATAGAAAAACGAAAATTATATTTGATATAAAAAATTTTCTCTATCATTACACAGTTTAAATTCTCCGACAGCTTAAATGAAAGTGTCATTTTGAAAATACATGTACCAATTATTCAAACGTATGCAAATCGCTGTGTTAAACAGTAAACGCAAACAAGTACAAAATCTTAGAATATATATGTTTGATATTTATATATACACAATAAAATTTATATATACAAATTTGAAAAATAAAAATATAATAATTTTTTTAAGAAAAATCTATTTTTGATGTTTTGGCATTTGATTTAAATGTTTTGATTCATTATAATTTAAAAGATTCGGTTCTTTGTTTATTTTTTCTTTGTTTTTAGTTTTTATATTCACTACCATTATGTTTTTACAATGTTTTATTATCTGACTAATCTATGTGATTTTTAACTGTTTTTACTATTTTAACTTTATTTATAATATTTTTAACCTTGTGACTAATTCTTGTGATGTTCTATTTTTTACATTTCAACAGATAATGTCTGATGATGACCATCACCATTGGTCGAAACGTAACATGTAATAATAAATGATTGATAATTAAATACTAATTATTAATTTTTGTTCTGAATACAATTGGTCGTTAACCTACTTTTGGTGCTTTTAATATTTTTTAAATATTTTAACTTTGAATATAAATTTATGAAACTAACTAATTTTACATTTTAAAATATATTCAAAACTCAAAAAAGCGAAATTATGGTTTTTAAATTTTAATAACGAAAAGTAGATTATTAAAATATATTAATATATTTAAAATATCAACAGACTTAAATGCAAATATCTTAAAAAAATTTTGGTTTATCATTTTTAGAACATTTTTCTTAGTTTGCTGTTATTATAATCTATGATCTTAAATTTTTAAATTTTGTTTTTCTCAAAATCTTTCTCATAAATAAATATTTTGAATATTTCATGTTTGAACAGAAATTTATGAAATTAATAAATTATATTAATAAAGACTTATGCCAAAAAAGCACAGTGATAGTTTTCAAATTTCAATAAGAGAAAAATTCGAATAAATAAAACCATATAAAACACAAAATAGATAATTTATTTAATTACAATAAATAATTTGTTTGGATTATATCAAAAAGTTAATTTAAAATAAGGAGAATAATGACTTTTGTACTATATTAAAGATGTGTTTATTTTAAACTTAAGTATTTTCGTTGCTTTTCTTTATATTATATAAATAATACATATGTAACAAATAAAAATGTGTTGTATTTAAATGAAAAAATCATTTACTTAGTAATCACATGTAAATGTATGTCAAAAACAAACACCGTTGAGTCGAGGATGACACATTTAGCATATATTTACATCGTCTTTCATGAAAATAATTCACGCCTTACATTTCCGCTTCAATCGTATCGTATAGTATATGTAGTATAGTATAGAGTATGTTGCCTTGATCGCGAATTCTAAATTGAATTCTATATGTTGGCCACGCAATAGGTAAGAAACACAAGGGACTAATTACATGATTCATGTCAAAGTAATAACATTTTAATTAAAACATTTTCATAGAAATTCAATTAAATCCTGTAATTGACAACCTTTACATGTTCTATACGAACCATAGTTTGTATGCTAAGGTACAAGTTATGGCTAATATTGCCCTTTATTTGCATTTATTCAAGATGTTAACTATATTCTGTAATATTGTCTCAAACTAATGAATTTATTTTCAAATTCACTTGCAGTACTGAATATTAATTTTATGATTTATGTGTTTTAGACGTTTCTATACATTTCTATTGTCTTCATTATTTATAGTTGTGCAATTAGAATTTTATTTTTCTTTTTTTTTATTACTTAAAAATAATTTGTTCATACTATATTATAAAAATAATTAAATGGTTGTCCCATAAAATTATTAATTCTTCTTATTTAAATAAATTTATATATGCAAATAGCAAATAATTTATTAATATCAGAATGACTTAACTTCGTTCGGGATTATGATAAACTTTTATTTTTAACACAAATCTTAATAATGCAAAATAAATTAATTTGCAATTCAATTTTTCAAGAATGAAGTGAAAAATTTAAAGTTTTCTAGTGAATTTTGGTATAAGGGTTACCATTCAGATCTTAGTTTTCTCATTTAATTAAGATTTCTCTTAATTTTGGCATAAAACTTTGAACTAACACAAGTTAGCATTTGCATTTTTATAACTTCAAACTTTTATATTACTCTGTTCATCAAATACATTTAAAAAGTGTTTTATTAGTTTAGTGTAATAATTTTTTATTCGTATATAAAAATAAAACAATTTTAATAAATATAAAAGTATATAAAACATAAATTTCACATTTAATTAAATTGAAAAATGTTTATCTTCCAAAGCTGCAAAACAATTTGCTTTTATAATTTTAATCTGCAAATGCTTTCAATAAAATGTGCATGAAAAAGCAACATAGGATTGTTATAATAATTCACGTAAAGTATAAATAATCGAGTGATGGAGTTACTAGTAGCTAGTGTTAGATTTACAAGGATTAGAACAACTGAACTGGGAAATATTCCATTTGGTTCGATGCACGCATCGAATGCGTCGCAGCAAAAGAGAAACAGAATTCAATTTCGATTTAGATATTGGATATTTGGTTTGGTTAGGGTAAAAACGTTTTCAAAATCCGATTAATAATATTTCCACCGTGAAACACATTTACTGTTCGCTGCTATTGGAAATATATTTAAAATCCTTTAGTAGTATTTATTTTTTACTTTACTAGTTAGTCAATTCACAATTTTATTTATAAACTTATATTTTTACTGTTAATTATAGTTTTAATACATTACTTTAGTTTTTCATATTTTATTATATTGCAACAAATTAATAAAATTAAAGGAAAAAGAGTATAAAACGCTGTATTATGAAAGAAAATTATAACCTGTATTGAGATTCATTAAATTCTGATTTTTTATATCGTTAATTTTGCATTGAAGGTTTTATCATTTTTAAACATAATTACAAAAATAAAGGTAATATTTGCTGAAGTTTTGTTTCACAATTTTGATTATAATTTTATTTAAGGGCAGGTTTCGATACGTGCATAAATAAAAAAAGCAGTCCAAAGATGCTAAACATAATGTTAAGGTGAAAGTTATATATCAAATGAAAGCTAATTTTTTTCTGCATAAAATAAGATAAGATTCAATACTGTAATATAATAATGTAAAAAAATATGAACAAAAACACAAAATATTGAAAAATTTGGTTACTTAAAACGTCAATAGTTTCAGTTATAATCAATTGTTTTTCTTTATACTTGTGTCTTCTTGTGACGAATAACGTATAGTTTTTTTTAAATATAAAACGAAATGTTTATTATTGCTAAATGCCTTTATTAACTCTTTTAAATGAAACGTCCATAAGAGCTCAATGTTAAAATAGTTTAAGGGTTTGTCACTAGTTTCGCTGTCTGATTTCAGTCAAAAGAATAAAGTAAGACTTATAAGTACGTTAATATTGCAGAGTGAGTTCGAATGATAAGATGTTTTATTTCTGTTTTACTTATATGACCAAATTTCTTATCTCTTTCTAATGATATTAGATATTTAATATTTGTATGGTCGACTTTAGTGACACAAGCTTAGCAGTTTAGCATGAGCATTGTTGACAAAATATTAATACAAGGGATAAGAAGCAAAATCTTTGCTGTATAAAAATGAAACAAAAAAAAAAAAAAAAACTATATTTATTATTTTAAACAGTTATATGAATATATAATTATTTCTTAGTATTATTTTATTTATTTCTGGAAGTAAATGTTGAAAATAGAAATTTTTTTTATTTATTTTTCATTTTGTTTTTATAGAAAGCATCATCACGGCATAGTTTTGCAATAAATAAATAAGAAAAATCATTTTTGTAATTAACAACGGAGCAATATTTTTTTTCTGAAATATGTATAAAAAAATACATAGACAATAATTTTCAACAAAAGACGATTAAAAAATTAAACTCACTTGATAATAATAATTATGAGATCGTTTTAAGCGAATTTTGTTTAATTTCAATTTCAAAAATATTTCTTTATAAAAGAATTACTAAAAACAGATTAGTTTATTTATGCGGTTTACATTAGCAGGAACATACACACTCAAGTAGTAATACTTTATTTTGCAATAATGCATACATACTCGAAGGTACTTGAGAAAAAACATGATTGTATATAAAAAAAATATTGATAATTAAATTTTTACCCAAATCCTCATTATTTTATAAATGTATATGCATGTAAATTGTAACCTGAAATATATCGATTTTATGTAAATCCAACGCTTTTTATTACATTATTTGAAAGTATATAAATACATACTGTTTGTAAGTAGTTATAAATATGTTTTATGAAATATTCTTATATTGTTTTATAACAGATAAAGCGAGCATTATTAATCTCATATCACCATAAATAATATCCGTTTTCGTTTAAATTGATGTTTAATAAATTTGTTTATTTAATAAATAATAATTCGGTAGAAATTATTATTTCAAATAAAAAGATAACTCATTTGTTTTAACGCAAATTTTAATTTATTTTTCTTATTAGACATTTTTTTTTTTAATTTGTAAAAAAATAAAGAAAAGTTTAAATATTTGTATAAATAATTAAAAAAATATATTTTAAACTAAACTATATATATGTATGTCTATAGCTTCAGCGGTAAAAAAGATTTTGGTTCAATCGTCTCCATATCTACTATACGGTATTTTGAAGGCCGTAAGTGTTTAAGTTTTTCTTGTGAACAACTGTGAGGCAATGGAGTTATTTTACTATATTTTCAAACGTTCCGTATGCACATATCAGACAAACACTCGAAGATATGCAGTAGCACAAAGCGTTCATCAAAGTTTTTAGAAATAGCTAAATTGATAATAACGCCCAAAATAAAGCAACCAAATTCACCCGTGTTAGAGATTTTGTGCTATCGAAACCTGGCCTTAAATTATTTTATCTCTGCTTTGTTTGATAATATTTTCCAAAGATTTAATTTATGTTATTATTTTATTGCTTAAACAATTAAATATTGTAAAAAAGTTTCATTTAAGTTGAATATAAGGAGTATTTATTAAAATAGTGTGATATTATTTTATCAGAACTTTTACTATTCATATTATTTCACAATGATTTTTCAAGATAATTTAAGCGTTTTGTAATCAGTACTTCATAAAACGTTATAAATTAAATAGATGGTTAACAGAACCACAATAAAGAAAAACCAGTAGCGACACTCTTTTTTTCTATCCTTCTCCCACTTACCAAATCAAATGTTTTAACATCACTCTCTAAAAATATCGTTTGAATGGCCTTGAGTTGGTTGTTGGTTGTGATCTCCTGATTTTTTTTAGTGTAGTTGGATATTTTATACAGAAATTTTAGGCGGAGTTTCATTAGTTTCAATTTTATTTTTATATTTAGTAGATATCACTTTTTCATATTCACCGAAACACTGAATAAGAGCTGTGCGAGCAACGCTGGTACGAGTAACTGTTCACTGTTTTAATATAAAGTTAAATATTTTACTATACACCGCTGATACCAACTACGACTTATGGTCATTGAAAGTGAATTCCGAGTGTCGCAGACCTGACAGAACTACATACCATTTAATTATATTTTATTTATAAAAAGATTTGGAAAGCTTTCGTTTGTAGTAATTAAAATATTTATTTATATGCACAAATATAAAAAGTCTTAATAACTTTTTTTGTATTTTAAGCAAATTTTTTATTTGATCCATTGTAACTTTAATTTTGAACTAAAGAATATTTGTAAAAACCCCAACAATCGAATAGATATTATTTTATTTATATTTTGAAATACATTCTCGGGTATGAAATTTTAAAATTGTTTTGAATGACCTGAAAACAACTGGTAGTACGATTTTACACCTACTTAATGAATAAATTGGATATTTCGCTTTAAATTCTAAACTCAACTGATTCAAGGTTTTTAAAACGAAAGTATTTAAAACGATATAAGTAAAATTATAGCGAATGGAAGAAAAAAATAAGAGTTTGTTACTATTTTTCATTTCTGTGAAATAAACCTACTAAATAAATTTCTTATGAATTAAATATACTCTAAAAAATTAAGAAACTAAAACACATGAGATTATTAAATATAAATATATAATATAGTTTAAAAAGACAATATTTCTAATTATCGCTTACATATTTGTCGAACTGTGTATAAGAAACTTAAATTGCCATTTACAAACTGCGCTTGTTTGTACTCGCATTAAACGCTCGTATTTATTTGGGACTTAAAGTAATCTGTGAGGTTGAAAGTGTTTAATTGGCACATCTCAACTAACCTAGAAGTAACCTTGAAATCACCCAACATTGACCCAACATTTTACAGGATAGGTTAAATTTAACTTCGATTCTCTTTGTAACAAATAACGTTGTCTTGTATTTATTTAACTTGGTTATATACAGGTGTCCCATTTTAATTTTTATATGCAAATTTCTCGAAATGATTGCATTTGACAGAAAAAGTTGCCAAATAAAATTGTATGGTTTGGAAGGGGATGTTCAGTTATGGAACAAGTTTCACCCCCCGATCTCCAGGGTGGTGGGAAATAGGGGTAACTTAAAAATCTTAAATAGAAGCTCCTATTTTTTATTGCCAATTCTGAAAGAGCATTAAAAACTATAAAGGTTTTATTCGAGATTTTTTTTTAAATTTTCCATAGGTAACGCTGCAATTGCAAAAAACAATATTTTACTATTTAGTTTGTATTTGGGTGACATTTTATCATTAAAAAGTAATCAAGCAGTTAAACCCCCTTAAAACGGGGAAGAGTGTAAGGTGTGATATTCTCAGACAAACTTCGCGGGGTGATATTTTTATTGCAAATTCACACGGCAAATTAACGTTAAACGAATTTACTTACCTTGACACCTAGACAAATAAAAAGAAAACAAAGATAAAAGCCAGAGGGAAAAGAGAGAGAGAGAGAGAGAGAAAATAGTTTTTTGCGATTGCAGCGTTACCTGTTGAAAATTAAAAAAGTTCTCGAATAAAACCTTCATAGTTTTTAATGCTCTTTCAAAATCCGCAATAAAAAATAGGGGTTTCCTTTTAAGATTTTTAATTTACACCGTTTCTCGGGTCGGGGGGTGAAATTTGTTTCATAACTGGACATCCCGCTCCAAAACATACAACTTTATTCGGCAACTTTTTATGTCAGATGCAATCGTTTCGAGAAATAAAGATTAAAATGGGACAACCTGTATCTATTGAAAAATTATTATAATTACAACAATAAAGAATGTATTTATATTTAAAATAAAAAATTTTAGATTGCGTGTTCAAAAATTTGGGCATTATAACATTTTACACATAAATTGATTAAAAATTGTTGAAAACAAACGTAAATATTTGGGTGATAATAAAAATGCTAGTTATAACTAGGGTTACCAGAATATTTATTTTAAAGAGAATATTTTTATTTTATTCTAATATTTTTTATGAAAAATTGGTTACTTCTGTTCTTATTTTTCGTTTTCCTCTTTTAAAATGAAAGTTTTTGAGAAATTTTATTTAATATCTCATCATTTAGTGCTACTAATAATGTTTGGTAATTTTGTAGCTAGTGCATGTACAGGTGATCTTCAAAAATATTTCTTGTATTAAGTTTTATTATTAGTAACGAAAATTTCAAACTCGAAAAAAAAAAAAAAAA